>APFE031072473.1:261882-309761 GCA_000404065.3 Pinus taeda
AAAGAGCCGACCTATTTTCTTATTTCTTTTGTTTAATAACTTATATATATACCCTAATTATAGCTCTTGGATACATCATTAAGATATTAAGAATATCTATTGACGCATCCTCCCCTGATGATGGACTCACTTGGTAGTCCGAAAAGTTGGGTTCACAAAACTCTACAACAGGTCATTCCTCCTCTATCTAAAACTACTTGCATCTTTCGAGTTTGGTGCCTTAATCAGGTTGCAGGCTACTAAAAATGGCACTTTACATATCTTTGGGGTAGTTGCCTCAAGGAGGTTGGAGCCTACAAATTGACGTAAATAAATTGAAGCTGAAGAAAAAGATTGGTGATTTTCTCTTATATGGGTTTCCATCTAAAAAAATTGTGTTTGTTTGTGATGAGAGGGTTTCTTGATCTATTGATGGATTCTTGTATGTTTCTTATATGATGATGCATTATTATAATCATTGATATAATGACTATGTTTCATTGCAATATGAATGTATGATTAAGAAAGGTTTTGAAAATTATAAAATTGACCTCACACTGATTCAACACCCCCCCCAGCTCTCAATGTGACCTTTGGGCCAGTAAAATTATCATCCTATTCAAACAATATAATTTCATCAAATACAAAACTCTATATGCCTAACTTGTCTCTCTTTTCCATTTTAATGTTATGTAACTAAATCAAAAAAATAGAAGAAAAGATAGATCAATGACTTAAAAATAAGCCTCTTCAAGGGGGAAACCCCCTTTTACATCACATAAATGAACAATTCTTGGATGATTCAAATGAAAATACCTCATTGGTATATATATGAGTCCAAGAGGTCAAACTATAATTAGGGCCTACATAAGAATAATAATTTAAGGGCACAACAATAACAATAATGGCCTTCTATGGGGCACAACAATAACAATATGGGGGCTACACTAGTATTAGAGGGACCTAACATGCCCCTGTCCTTGAAAAAAGTGTTTTCCTCAAAGCTTGAGTAGTTTTGGATGCATCTGAATAGAATACTCATCCTCCCATGTGGAGTCTTCAATAGGTAAGTTCTTCCACTTAAAGAGATACTATGAAATTGATCCTTCTTGACCCTACGATAAGTTTTTAAAAATCTAGAGTCCCCTCCTATAGGAGAGGTGTGAAATTCTAAAAGAACCTTTTGTTTGAGTTGGAAGTTCTTACATAGATATAAGTGATTCTTTTACCACAATGAATTATTTCTCTAAATAAATGAATCAAATGCATTAGGATCTTGCTGCAACTTTTGAATGAGTGCCCATACCTAGTCATCATTCTTCCATTCATCCCTTGCTTCAGTTATCCAATCAGGTTGGGTAATATAAATGGCACAAAGCAATGCTTCCACATCCTCATCCCTTCTTGAGAGTTCATCTGCAACAACATTTTTTTTCCCTTTTTTGTAGATGATTTCAAAGTCATAACCCAACATCTTTATGACCCATTTTTTCTTCTCTTCTAAAGATAATATTTGTTCCAAGAAGTATTTAAGACTATTATGATCTGTTTTTACCTTGAAGTGTCTTCCCATAAGGTAAGGGTGCCATTTCTTTAGTGCATGCAGTATTGCTGACATTTCCTTGTCATAAATACGTTTTTGTAAATAATTTCCATTAATTGGATGAATTTCAAAAGCAATGGATCTTCCTTCTTTCATTAAAACAACATCAATGCCATTTCTTGAGGCATCACATTCCAAAATAAAGGTTTTTGTGAAGTTTGGAGTAGCTCATATAGGAGCTTGGCACATTGCCTCTTTAATATGTTCAGAGGCGTTAGTTGCTTTTGGAGTCCCAAAAAATTCATATTTATTTAGTAATGTCATTAGAGGTTCTACTATCTTCCCATAATTCTTAATAAAATTTATATAATACCTTGTCAACCTGAGAAATCTTCAAATATTCTGTAAGGTCGTGGGGATTTTCCATTCCTTGATGGCTTAATTCCATTAGGGTCCACCTTGACACCCTCATGGGATACAATATGACCTAGATATTCCACTGC
Source organism: Pinus taeda (assembly GCA_000404065.3). NCBI lineage: Eukaryota > Viridiplantae > Streptophyta > Pinopsida > Pinales > Pinaceae > Pinus > Pinus taeda. The sequence goes on from APFE031072473.1 coordinate 263,908, forward strand.
GTGTATGCTAAAGAAACATTTGGAGGATTTGGCATACAATTGTTTCTCCTCAAATAGTTTGAGCACTTTGTCAACATGTTGAACATGATATTTCTAGGACTTTCAATAGATTAGTATATCATCCAAAATACTAACACAAATTTTCTAAGGATTTGAAAGTGGAATTTATCAAACCTTGAAATGTGGAAGATGCATTAGTAACGAAAAAAGGTATGACCAAAAATTCATAATGACAATGATTTCTAAATATTTTTTTGAGATGTCTATCTTCATTCTCATTTTATGATATCCTGAAAAAGGGTCCAACTTCCTGAAGTAAATTTCTCCATGTAGTTAATCCAACAATTCATTAATGACAGGGATGGGAAACTATCTTTAATAGTAAGCTTATTGAGTTCTCTACAATCTAGACACATAAGCTATGATCCATCCTTCTTGTGCACCAATACTACTAGAGAAGAGAAATAAATTTGGTTAGATTGAATTATACACGCCTCTAACATTTCCGCAACCATATGTTCAATTTCAGTCATCTGGGCATAAAGATGTCTATAAGGTCTAATGTTTGGAGGAAAAAATCCTAGAATCAAGTGAATATCATGATCATGATCTCGAATAGGTGGGAGACCTTTGGGAGTCTCAAATACCTTGGAATGATTGTCAAGGATTCTTTGGATATTTGGCGAAACGGATGACTTATATGTTTGGAAATATAGTGAACATAATTGTGCAATTACCCCTCATTGTTCCTTCTTCAAAAGATTTGTCATGTCATTAAAGCTAATTATCTTCCCAAGTTGCCCTGCGATACCCCTTAATTCAATTTCCTTTCCTTCTGAGAAAAAATTCAAGAAAAGTTCTTGAAAATTAAAATTTATCATCCCCAAAGTTTGTAACGATTGGAATCCTAATACAAAATCCATACCACCCATTGGAATGGCAAGCATTATACTATTCAATACATATTCCCCCATAGTTATATTGATACTATGGTACTTCCATGAGAAAATTATAGTTCATTTGTTTGAAACCATCACTTGACACTCTAGTGTTGGATATAGAAAGAAATTTAAATTCATGGCTATCTTACAAAGAATAAAATTATGAGTACTACCTAGATCAATCAACATTATTACCTTTTTCTTCTTGATATATCTTTCTATCTTGAGGGTTTGAGAAGTGGTAATTCCTGCCAATGAATTACATGATATTTTCAGATTCATTTCTTATTTTTCAACCCCTAGGGTTGGTTCTTGGTGTATATCTGCTTCTTTTTGTTGATAGGTGGTTGTCATTTACATCAACCCAAGCAACACCGGGAGCTACCCCAATCTTCAATGGAAAATTTGACATGACAATTAATGGAATCTCATGTTATGATCCTTTTAGATAGATTCGCCTCAATGAGATGTTTCTATTGATATATGGTACACCCCATGGTTCATTTTGGTTTGAGAGAAAATTGAGTTTGAAGTTGAAGACCTAGTTTTGTGGGCTAAAACCCCAGGGAGCAGTGACATGACACCTTATTCACCTATGGTTTTCAATATATGACAATTATTCTCGCTACAATATCATTGTGTATAAGTTGAATATATTCAAGAACCAATGGTATTAACTCAACTATTAACTTCACAATCTTGGTAGGAACAAATACACCAAGCCAATCATTGGTTCGCTTGCTATTAACATCAAATTTAAGGGTTTTATTAAGAGTTATTAAGGGTATGTCACTAATAAGAGATAATTTCAGTCAATAAGTATTAATACAAATACTAGGAGGAATATTAAAGTGTAATAGCTCTTGGTTGATTTCCTATGTAAATAAATAAAAATAAGACCAAGGTCATGGGACACATATTCCAAGTTTAATGGTGGAAAAAACATAGTGACGGGGATCATTGGTGATTAATAAATGGCTATGGAAATTAGCAAAGGCATTGTCAAAGGAAAAGTGGCATTAATTGGCATTTATTTATGAAAATAAAGGAAAATAGGAGAAAAGGAAGGTGAAAGGTCACATGTTTGCATGTAAGGAAAATTGAAGGGAAATAGAGGCCTTAATGATAAAAATGCTTCTGAGGATTAGTTCATAGCTTTTTGTTGGTTAGCTTTTTTCAGCTAAACTTTTTGTCAGTTTTAGCTTGGATATCTCTCTCCATTCTCTCTCTCATACTCTTGCACACTTAGAGAAATCTTGGATAATTCTTGGAGCACACTAGTTTTCATTGGATTTTGAGAAAGAAGGAAAAAAGGAAGTGGGAAAGCGTAAGGGAACAGGTGGATCTGCAACTACAACTGGATCAATTTGTAGGTAACATGTTGCATGTGTGATTTTCCTTGTTGATTATGGATGCATGGTATATGCATGTATTATCTGGTTATGATCTATCATTGGCATGAAGTATTGCCTAGATTGATAGTGGTTTCTCCTGACCTTTCCATTTCCTAGATAACCATGGTGTTGTGGGTTTTTCCACTTGTTTTTTTTATTGGTGCTCAGGTCCCTTATGGATATGGGTTGAGTTACTAGTTCCTGAAGCTGTTGGTTGGAACAAATGCTCTGGAGCCCTGGAACAACTTGGGTTGTGTTACTAGTCCTAGAGCCTAGGTTAGGAAAAAACTTTGGAGCCCTTGGTGGGTTGAGTTACTAGTCCTGGAGCCGAGTTGGACAAAAGCTCTAGAGGCCTTGAAGGTTATGGGTTGAGTTATTAGTTCCTCGAGCCATGATTTGGACAAACACTATGGAGCCTATATAGATTGGGTAGTGTTGTAGCGGCTACAACCACCCTCCAAAAGTTTTCCTTAGATTCATTTTGGAGCCTCCCTACCAACCTTTCACAACAGCATGTCTTGCTTCATCAAGTACACAAGCTTCAATGTTTTTCTTATAGAAAGGCAGCCTATGTATCAGAACATGATGCATTCCCCTCACAGGTTGTTTGTCTAGACTTGGTCCAGTTGCAAGCTAAGCAGCTCCCTCAATAAATTGCGCAATTCAGGAGGGAAACTAGTGTTCCCTTTAGAAATTGTGCAATTCAGTCTGGCAGCCTACTAGGCTCCATAATTGCACAATTCTTCCAATCATGATCCATCCAAAAAATTGCATAATTCCTCCCAACAGGGCTGCTCAGCCCAGGAATTGCGCAATCCTGGGCATCAATCAGCTGCTCTTCCCAGAAATTATGCAAATCTCCTAGGAAGCTAGCAGAGCTCCCTTCCAGAAATCTGAAATTCCTCCCAGTAGTTGAGCAGCCTCTTATATGTGCAGTTGAGTTGACCGGTTCCCTCTGGGGCCGAGCAAAACAAATTTGCATGCATGGGCTACTTCTTCCAAGGTAGCATGTAAAGGAATCCCTTGATTTAGGGATCTACTTTTAGCAGTTGGAGGTTGCATGCAAGGATCATCTTGGAAACCTCCCACCAAGTGTCGCTCTTCCTAGATTTGTGGCATGCACGTCACATCTTCGATTTTATCAAAAATCATGAACCGGACACTACAAAGCTCATTCCTAACATCAACATTGCAGCTTTGACATCCCACATCACATCTAGGAGTCGTCGACACATTCAGCTTAGCTGTTTTGGGGTAAGCCCGCTTCACATGCCTTGTGTTGAATTTCTGGCACTTTTTGTGTTTTGCTTCATATGAATGTTGTCTGCTTTATTTCAGCGAGCACTTGTTGTCGTTTTGATACATATTGTCTTGTACTAGCACTGTTTCAGTTTTCGTTAACATCTCACTAGTGTCGCATGCATCAAATTATTTTTCATGAAAGGTCATCGATTCGGCGACTCAACTCACCCACATGCATGTTGTTCCATTTTTTGAATCTATCATTCACTTTTTATATGCATGATCATTCAATTATGCTTACACTCAGTATCACCATGCATTGACTTTCAGTTTCCCGTTGGCGAGTCTGCGCAGCCTTGGCTCAGACTCTGCCTCACCAAGACAGCATTGTGCAATATTGAGAGAGAAGGCTTTGTCTTCCTCTTAGGAAATGTGCATTTCTGCCCAGTGACTGTCCTCCAGTCTTGCATTGCACAATTCTGAGGGATAGTGACCATTGGCCCAGAAAATTGCACAATGCTCTCACTAAGCCTGCAACCATTGGAAACTGAGATTATGCATTACACAATTCCAACAGTCATCATCCAGACTAGAATTTGCATTGCGTAGTTCCAATAGTCAATCAGCCTCCTAGTAGCCCAGATTATGCCTTGTGCAGTCTTGGCAGTCAGTCTCCCGATATCCCAGTGGAAATTGCGCAACCTTCATGATCAGTCACATAGGTATGTTGTAAGTCAATTCTCAAGTTCATTTTGGTTTTTGACTGATAGATTGCTTGCCATGAGTGTTTCCATGTCTCCAGGTATCATAGGTGTTCATCTACCTCTTAGTAGTACAGGTACAATGGTTTCCCAGAGAGTAGAGTCAAAGACACCATTCAGAGCACACTTGGGGATGTAGTCTATCAAGTGTCTATGGAGTTTCCTACACACGAAGGCATCAAGTTATTTGTAGACAAGGACATCAAGATATGACGGTGGCAACATCATAACGAGCAGCATCATGAACAACAGCTAAAGACAACATATCAGATGCAACAAATGCAAGAGGAAGGTTTTTGACAACACAATGGTGGAACAAAGTTGCAAGTTCAAGCAGATCCACTTGTGGTGAAAGCAACTTTGGAGACTCGGGCTATGAAGTGATGACGCGACATGAAGGTAGAGAATATAACAAAGAAGGAGTTGCATGTGCTCAAGCATCAACTCAAGGAAGAACAAGACCTGCATAGACAAGAGAATAAGTTGCAGCAAGAATAGGTATAGCAGCGGGTGCAACATGCACTCATGGATGAAACTGTGCATGTACAAGTTAAAGATCCATCCCAACAGCTGGCCTAGAGCAGACATGGTGAGCAGTGTTGTTGATTGCATGCAAGGGAATTCAGTAGCATGCATGTCATCATGTGCACACATGCGATCCCACCCATTCAGCACACTCACTGAGGAAAAGACAAGAAGCAAGTCCAATTGGAACTGAACATGTAGTTGACAGTTGATGCAGCATGACCACTAGCACGCATTGGAAGATCAACACAGACACTTTGCATCTATGTGTTGCCATTTCGGCTGCACCCAAAAAGATGATGCACATGTTAGAAGACAAGTTGGATGGAGGAGCCACACCAATGCACCTAGATGCAATAGAGGCAATAGTTCGCTTCAAAAAGATGTCACCATGGAGCACATGCACATCATCACAGATAACCAATCTTGGCATCAACTTACCACCTTCACCATCACAAGCATGTCAAAGAGTTGGTCTCACCACAATGGACTGAGTTTCAGTGATGTCTTGCATGGCTTTCTCAAGCCATTTTGTCTCACATAGGCACATGTGCATTGTAATGTAACGTCTTGTCAAGTGGAAGTTCAAGTGTCGATAGTTGGAAGTAAAAACCATAGAGTAGATGAAGAGTCATGAGGGTAGATGAACTGTCACAAAGTGGAATGTCAAGGGTCACCCCACCTTTTGCTATAAATAGAACCTCATAACTCATTGTAAAGGCTTTTGGTCAGCCAGGCTTCCAATAAGATTATCTTGGGGAAAGCTTGGATAGTATTGTAACGAGCCTTGGCTTCTCCACCGCACAGAGTTAGTACATCTATTTGGAGGAGCAGGCGGTTGTGGCTGTAACATTCCACTCTTGGAACAAGTGGTTGGACATGGATGTATTGTAGGACTGGAACTTACACTTCTTAATATAACAAGAGCCAACACGTTTCATGCATATGTTGTATTGTATTCTATGCTATCTGGTTTACTCTAAATGATATATGTATTGGTTTTCTTACGCATGCATGTATAGCTATCTGTGTATGTATGTATGAATCTTTCTGATATGTGTTGTTGGTTTAATCATCACTTTGGATTGCTTGCTAACTTGCCTTCCATGTTGTGATGCATCTTCGCTCGTGTGTTCCCTTCTTAACTTCGTGCTATCACAGGTTTCCAAGGGGTGCACTCATCTCAAACCCCGTGTGTTAGAACTTCTCATGCACCTTCCTTGGCTCACTGCAGCTGTCACACCCTTGACACCAATAGAGTTATCCTACTTACCTTTGTGCAAAATTGCGGTCAAGGCATTACCCTACGACCCACTGTTGGGACTCCTACACCAAATAGTTTGAGGTCTAATTGGGACTTCTTACTTGGGAGATCCCCTTGCATGTTGGGGGGTCCAACACCATCAACATTTTAGTGCTAGATGGGGGGCTAGATGACAAGCTGAGTCCTCACATCTATTTTGAATCTCTACATATCTATCATACTAACTACCGAGTTTCTCTTCCAGAGTGCATGTCTTATGGAAACGATTTCATTATCTTGGAAAAGCTCTAAGATAACTTGTATCATAAAACATATGCTGGCGGAGGCCACATGGCCTTGGTTAGGCACGCGGTCAACGTTGTAGACTCATGCCAAAGACATGGATTCTTTGAGGAATACAAGACCTGCGCGCTGTTTGTCTACAAGCTTCGAGGGCACCCAATGCACTGGTGTGCCATGCTACTTGAAAAATCTATTCATTCTCTTGCTCATATGGTCACAGAGATAGACCATGCTTTCAATGAATTTAACTATAAAGCACTCAAAAAATAAATTCTAGAATTACGAAAAGGACCCAATGAATCCATTGAACAATTTTACACACACTTTTGTAATCTTGCATATTGATTACCCGAAGATGATATTGATTGGGAATTTCTTGATGGAAGAGTTGATTACCTTCTTCACATATCCAAACCCCGCTCAGCACACTTTGGTGATGGAGTTGTGCAATCATAGGAAGGCACAGTTGTTGTCACAAGCGACTATCTTCCTTCACCTCATCAAATAGCTCCACCACTGCGGAGTGGTGTGGGAGATCATGCAAACACATTTGTTGAACTGTCACATCCTCCCACCCCACCTGCTCTTGATATCTGCACAGATTTTGCTTGCAAGCCTATTGGTTGTCACGTGGATTCATTCCCTCGACCTCTATCCTTGCACTCTGTTGATCTTTCAGATTGTATTGTCTTTTTCTCTCCCATTCCAGACTCCTCACCTGCTGTAAATGAGGATCAAGTTGTTGACCGAGTTGGTGTTATGCAGCCAACCTGTGACATCATTGATGATGAGTGTGTGTGGGAATCTAAAGAAGAACTTGGGGTGAAGGATGACTCCCTTCCAGCCATGCCTCATCCTCTTTATCCTGACATCCCTTGTGATTCTGCCACTGTTGATTTCCCCTGTGAAAACCCATTTCTAGATGTTTCTACTTCTGATCATTCATGGGACACGTCGAATGTCAGTCTGTCATTACAGTGTGGAGAGGACACATCTTCCTCGGAAAATCCATCCAATCTGTCATCTATTTTTCCTGAAAACATAGAGGGTGAAAATCTTTGCTTCCCATCTACCCCTCTGCCCGATTCATCAAATCATGAGGATGCTGACAAACATTATGAATTTTCTGATCTTGGTTGTCATGATCTATCCACTTCCTCATCCTATCACAATGTTGATTCAATCATTGTTAATTTGTCCAAGACACTAGTCTACGATGATCTATCTGTCGACGAACTCGAAACCCCGTAGACTGTTGAGGCACTTCAACTTGAGCTGATGGTTATGTCAGGCCCTCACTGTCATGAGGTTGGCTTCACTTCCAGTCAGGAAATTGTTGAAACACTCAAGGATCCTTATCACTCTTTACTTTACATTGAAGATCAACCAAACACCCATATCTCGCTTCCTCCACTCTAACTACACGATCACATCGCTCATGCATTGGAGGAATCTTACATAACAAGCACACATGCATAACATAAGTGGTCTACCTTCCTCACATTTGCTTTCCTGTCATAGTCAAGAGAATGAATACACTGAACATCTGCATGCAATGTAAATTTTTGTCGCTAAGGTTGATGGCCCTGTATATCGGGGAATCGCCGATTCGCTAATTCGTCGATCGTCAATTAGATCCTGGCCATTGATCTGCTTTTCTGATCTGATGGTTGAGATTGCACGTCCCTGATCGGTGATCGCAATCACAATGGCCCAAAGGTCTGGGTCTTGTGACTTGGGTTTCACTGACCCAATCTGCCAATGCCAACCGCTTTATGTCCCCAATATCGCCGATTGCCTGTCCCCCGATTGCGATTAGTTAGAGATCGCTAATCGGGGGCTTCGCTGCCCTTGCTTCTCTGCCTTTTGACTTCTCTAACCCGATATATCGATAATCACTAATCAAGGGTCTTAAAGTCTACCCTTTGCATGATTTCTAATGTGATTCCCTTTTAAAGCTAAAAACACATTTTTTTATGGAAAAATCGTCGTTTTCCAAAGGAACAAGGTGGCCTTCTTTTTGCCATAACTTCATCATCTAGACTCGGATTGGAGTGTCGTTTGCACCGTTGGAATCAAGGTGAAGAGCACTTCGATCTGGTGTTAGGATACTTGCTTTTCTGCCACTTTGAATTTTGAGCTCTTCCATGCCACTGTATCTGAAGATCCTGTTAGCACCTAAATTCGCCTTAGACTGAAGGAAGGCAAAATTCAGGGTAACCACAAACCACGCTCAGTCTGGTAGCTAGCCCTACCGGAACAGGGGAGGGCTCTCTCTGAGTCACGCTCAGTGAATAGATAAATGAAATGGTCTGAGATGACTTATAGTGAAATATTGATCTTAGGCTAGTAAGTGAATATGGATACAAGAAGCGATTTTGATGAATGACTGTGTTTCTGGGATGGTATGGGACCAATGGACAGCAATGAGAAGAGGATGAAATACAAAGGCACAGATTACTTCATGAGGCAAGATAGGTGGAAAGTCTAGCAATTTAGTTTGAAATAGCGGGGTATGGAGAGATTGCTTAGGAGAGTGAAAAGGGCATAAGTACATGAATCCTTTTCAACAAGAAGAAAGAACACTGAACATGAAATTTTCCCTCAGGCAGAGCAATAAAATTGAATTCTACCTTATCTAACTTAGAAAATTTTACTGGAAATGAATATGAAATGAACTATGAAACATAACGAAATACATATGAAACATAAGAGACACATTTGCTACGCTCACAACCACATGAATCTCATGAAACAGAGCCACTGCCTTTCATTAATCCTCTGTAAAAATATATAATGAAGAAACAAAGTTTCTTTCCCACAGTCTCCCAGAAGTTACAAGCCAACCAACCCTTTGCAAATAGTTTGCATACAATATATAGAATGTGCCATGAGGATATAGAACGTCCAAGAGTTGGGGAGTTACTTGAATCATTACAAAATGGAGGTGGAAAGGCAACCATTAGCTACAGGTGCAGCGTTACAAAGATGAAAAATGGCTTGGGTGACTATTTGCCTTCCTTTGCCACTTGGATAGAAGCCAATCTGGAGTGAAAATACTTTAAACTTTGCCTTATGTGCCGAAAAAGTAAAATGTAGATGAGCGGGCCCACTTGGAGAAGTTGCGCATCGAAATTTCACGAAACGGAGGTGAAATTGGCCTTTTTCCCTATATGTGCCGTGCCACTTTCTATATGCGCCGCGCCACTTTGGATCTGGTTTTGAGGCACTTGTAGGAGTCCAAAATGTGCCAAAGTATGCTTGTTGGAAAGCCTGTCCTGTCTACTTTCCAACCCAAGTGGAATTTCTAAATTTGGTGCTCATTTTCCCCTCCAAATATTCATTCGTCCAAGACTACTTCTTGTGTGTCAAAATAGGGGGAGAGAGGCCATTTTTTGGGTGTTTTTGACCTCCTGGAGACTCAAATCATGCCCAAATTTCTTGTCCAACCACCAGTAGTCGTTATTTTTCATGCCGAATCCAAAAATGGAATCCATTTGTCATTTGGAGCTCCCAATCCTAAGCGCCGCACCAGTGGCGCGACGCACAAGGAGAAAAAACCTATGTTTTGACCAAAAAATTACCACGCGACCAAAATTGCCCCAAATTTCTTGAAATTTGGGCTGGAGGTTCTCTAAGAGGCACTATGCTGGGCCACAGAAGCTTCAGCCAAGATTCGAAGCCGATCTTGCTCTTTTGCCTCTTTTGTTGCTTTGCTCAGTTTTGCCTTCAAGCTCCTTATCTGGGCCTTTGCACTCATGTTCCGTGCCCTGTAATGATAAACCATCCTCCTCAGTATGGTTTTATCTCTATCGGCCTTCTCCAACAGTCTCTCCAGGTGGATGTTGATCTGCTCTAGCCAGGACTCACGGTCATTGTTGATCTCTTGCTCCAAGGTAGTGAGCTCGATCCTCCTTTATTGGGCAACTTGTCGATTCTCACGGATGTTTTGCATCTCCATGATCTCATGCTAGTCCAAATACTTGATGATCCATTTGGCCCTCTCCACATTGAGTAACAAGTCTTAGATCTCCTTGTTCTGCTCCTGAATGGTCATCCTAAGTCTCGCACTCTCCACATCTGTATCATCATCCCGAATGAGGATGAAGTCGGCCTCCTGTTCACCTGATGGCCCCTCATCATGCATGAGCTTCTTACCCTTGTCCTGTACCTGTGTCGTCGATGCCGGAAGCGAGTCCCCTTCCATCCGGGGTGGAGATAACACTCGCTTTGTTGCTGTAAACAAGTGCCTACTGCCTCTCTGATATGTAATGAATACTAGCATAGTAGTGGTCTCATGGCACTCATACTGATGAGAAGGACCACCTATCTCATGCTATGGCTCTGATAGTACCTGTGAAGTGCTGAAGAGGTCACGGGAGATGAATTCCTCCCAAGCGATGCCCTGCAATCCCAACTGATGATCCACCAAAATCTGGATAAGAGCAAAGTGATAAACACTGTTAAGCTGCTGCTGAGGGGTCTTCTGCTGCATGAAGGTGTTCATCCTCTCTATGTTCCTGCAAATGAAAAATGGGAGGTTCATCATCCTCACCTTGGTAAAGTGCATGAGCAACCTGATGTGATAGGCATATAGTAGAGAGAACCTCCCCTCACAACTGAAGTACTTCATGATCAATTTCATGAGTGGAGCATACTCATCTTTCAAATATCTGAATGGGAAGACTCTTGTGAGCTGACACAAGAATCTGGCCTCAATGTAAGGCTCATAGTGTTTCTTATCCACCTTCTTCTTCTTATGCCACTGTTCTCCAACATTTGGTATGCCTGTTGCCACTGAGATAGTTTCGGGTGTCAATGTGAAGGTGACCCCGGCCAAGATAGACTGACCTCCATGTAGATTAAGTACAAAAATACGGGCCAAATCATGATGAACTCTAACATTAGCCACCATTTGACAAAATTCAAAACATGATAGGTGCTGGAAGCATGACATGGCAAGGGGGCAGGCCTGCAATTCAGTGAGGGTAGTGGGCTCATCCCTAACATGTTTGCCACTCTTGTGATGTCTCCTGGGAGCCTGTTCTTCCGAGGAAGAATCACTTTGTGTCTCCATCTCGTACTCTGATGAATGCTCTGATGCCATGACTGCTGTGTGTACTGTACTTGGGCTGCCCTTGAAGATGGTGTGAAGCTGGGTGCTTTTGTGATATCTGCCACCAAGGGGAACAATGAAAAAAAAAGGGAGTATTAGGAGGGGAGTAATATGATGGGAATAGGGGTTATGGGGAGAAGTTTGTTTAGGGATATGTAGGGGGTTTGGGTATTTGATAGTGTAGGGTTTTGGGGTTTTGATAGGATAGGGTTTTGGGGTGTTATGTTGACCAAAGAGTGGAGGGATAGGGGAGAGGGTTTGGTAGTGTTTTAGGGTAGGGATAATAGGAAAAATAAGAAAAGGAGGATAGGGATAAATGGCAAGCAATGGGAAAAATGAGGGGTGAAAATGGAACCTTGGCCTCAATACCACAATTATGCAACCCTAGCAACAATGGCGTTTGGTGTTTTCTTGTGGTTGATTTTATGAGTTTTGTTGCATTCAAACATAGCCATAAACCACCATATCATTTATAAACTTTGATAAACAAGTCATGACATAGAGCCTACCTGTCAATTTGATGGGTATCACAAGCAATTTGAGGTGATTTGGCATGGTTTTGGCCCTTTGTGGGTGTGCGCCGTGCACCAAACCCAATGTTCCATGCCCGTTGAAAAAATGCACTGAGGGGTGGCTCTGTGTGTGTCACGCCCTCTGTGTGCGCCGCGCCCCTGTGTATATGCGTTGCGCTCCTGGAAACTACCTCCAACTCTCTCCAAACACGCACTTTGCCTCTCAAACACTTTGCAATATCTCCCTATGCACTTGATTTGCACAATGCCTCTAATTTTGGTGGAAACTTGTATATAAAGACTTTGAAGTCATGGGTTAAATTTTTGCTTCTCCAAAAACCCATTTTTCTAATGTTATGTTTTGACACTTTTTCACTGACTTAAAGCAACATTGATTTTCACTTTCACTTTGAAATTTTAGCTCAAATAATGAAATTTTATGCACTCTTTGCAGGGATTGCACGACAGGACATTTGGCCACGGAAACCATGATTGCATCTGAAGAAATAAACTGACGAATTTTTCGAAAATTTTACCACAAATGACACTGTTTGACTTTTCTTCAAAACAGAGTTTTGAAGAACAATCGAAGTCTATCACCATGATGATGAAACTCTCTAAATCATAACTATGTAAGGGCCTCACTTTGGCCTGCATGGCTTTGGTTGAAGACCAAATTGATTAATCCCTAGACCTAATGATCGAAAATGACTTTTGTCCATTAAAGGACCAGACCTTGACTATCATGGACTTTGGTCATCATTGACAAAAGACCTAAGCCAGCAGGAGCCAAACATGAGGGGAATTGACTAGCATGACCTTTTCCGTCAGATTATAGCATGTCCCTAGTAGAATGCGGCTTAGTGAATGGAGCGGGACACCTAGAAAATGAAATGCATAAAGAGTTTTGATCTCTGACAGAGGACTGACCAGACCGACTCTAACATTGGCTCCAATGGGGGATGGTAGCTCCTTGGAGGTGCCAAGAACATCAGATCTCTGGAAGAGCTAGACAGTGCCTTCGTCCATTGGGCTATGGAGTCATTATTTTGACAAATAACACAGGACTATGACTCATTTAAGAAACTGAAATGACCAAAAACCTGACTTAAATTTGACATTGAAATGACTCGAAGACTAACTTAACAAACTCTAACCAAACTAAACTAAAATGGTATTTACAGTGATAGTGGAAGCAGTGTTAATAACTCAGAAATGGTACCGCTTGAGCAGCCGACCATTGATCGACCCTCCTGGACAATCTTCCCCATTCATTTCCTTCATAAGAAAGGCATTTTGACCCCGATAGGCTACAATTTTAAAGGGACCTTTCCAAAGGTTCTCGAACTTACCATGCTTACCCTTTTCCTCATTCCTTGCAGCCCACTTTAGCACTACATCATCCACCTGAAATTTTTCCACCTTTGCCTTTCTGTCATAAATTTTCTTGATTTTCTCCTGCCATTTGGATGTGTTCTTGAAAAATTCTTCTCTGGTCTGTTGCAAGTGGACCATTTGATTCAACCTTCTCTGCATGGGATCTTCTTCACTGCCGGCCTCCTGAAGAAGTTTGACTACCGGGGCAGTGAGAGATGTAGGAAATACTGTATGAATTCCATAAACAAGCTCAAACGATGACGTACCAATGGATTTCTTCTGACTGACCTGATCTGCCCAAAGTGCATTGACCAACCTCTTATGCCAGCTCTTCTTATTTATTTCCAGCAACTTCTTGATGATGTTGACCAATGATTTGTTCGAAGACTCCACCAACTCCATTGCCTTGCGGATGATAGGCAGTTGAGTGACCCAAGATGATGTGATATTTATGACAAAACTCTACCATACTTTTTGATTTAAAAGCTACTGCGTTATCAGTGATTAGCTTATTCGGGAAACCAAAGCGAGACCAGATGTTATTTTCAAGGAATGAAATGATGACCGCATCAGTAGCTTGTCTGGTGGGAATTGCCTCGATCCATTTCATGAAATAATCTGTCGCTGTGAGGATCCATCTATGCTAACTGAAAGAAGTGGGATGAATTTCACCAATGAAATCCAATCCTCATTGCTGGAAAGGAGCACTCACCTCTATAGGCTTAAGTGGTAAAGGTTGTAACTTCTGCTTTCCTTAGAAAATATGACACTTATGACAACGCTTGACCATCTTATATACATGAGCAAACAATGTCGGTCAATAGTACCCTACTCTCAGAATTTTGTTTGCTGTTGACTTCCAAAAAGGGTGACCACCATAGTCTCCTTGGTGGAAGTCCTCCATGACCTTATTTGCTTCCTTTTCCACCAAACAATTTAATAGAACGCCATCGAGATCTTTCCAATACAATGCAGAATTTAGAATGCAAAATTTGGCAGCCTTCAATTTGAGTGTTCTCGCTTTGTTTCTAGTCATGTCGGGTAGTGGTGACAAATTTTTAAGCACATATATGATATCTGAATACCATGGAGAAAGAGAAAACATTTCAGATACCTGAATTGAGGATCCTCCCTCATTCTCATCGGACATAGCAGCGATCAGATTTATGTCCAAGGCATGCAAATTTGATTCAACCATTAACTTTGCCAATCCCTACCCTTTCACCAGCTTTGTGGGCTTTATTTCCACATCATATTCCAGCAAGGCTGCAATCCATTTGCCTCGTCTCCCTTCTGGATCGGTCTTCACTAAAACATCTTTGATAGCAGTGTTAGGAACATAGGCCAAAATATGAGAATGTAGAATATATACCCGGAAATCTTTCAGTGCCTTCACAAGTGCAAGGGCTTGCTTCTCAATGATGTTGTATTTTAAGGCTACATCTCTTATAGCTCTGCTGAAGAATGCAATGGGTCTTTCGTGATCATCTCTTTTCTATAATAGCATCGCTACCATAGTATGCTCTGAAGTAAATGAAAACAATATGAAATCCTGAGTGTAGTCCGGGCTGACTAGAACTGGAGCTGAAGAAAGAGCCAGTTTGACCAAATTGAAAGATTTTACATCCTCCTCCATCCATTTCACTTGGCTGTCCTTCTTAAGCATGTTTGTCATCTCTCTTAGGTGCTCAACAAGATTAGGTACAAAGTGGCGTAGAAAATTCATTCTACCATTGAACGATTATATCTATTTTTTATTCTGGGGTAGATCGATTTGCTGAATTGCTTGCACACGTGCTGGGTCAATATGAATGCCATCTTTCGAGATAATGTGCCTGAGTAGTTTTCCTTCCTCCATGGCGAACAAGCTCTTTTTTGGATTCAGCGACAAGCCATATTTTCTGCATTTTTGGAAGACAGTTTTTATATGGTACATGTGCTCTTCATCAGATTTGGAAAACACCGTCAAATCATCCAGGTACACAACCAAAAAGACATCCTTCTCATTTGCAAAAGCCAAGTCCATTGCACGCTAAATGTGGCACCCGCATTCTTCAAACCGAAAGGCATTTTAGCGTAATGAAAGGTTCCCCATGGAGTGGTGAACATTGTCTTGTCTCGGTCATCTTCATGGACAAAAACTTGGTTATATCTGGAATAACCATCAAGCAGTGACATACGAGATGCTCCCACTACTCGCTGAAGTATGTGGTCCATTTTGGGCAGTGGATAGTTGTCTTTCAATGAAACTTTATTGAGATTTCTAAAATCAATGCATAAGCGAATCTCACCTGTCTTCTTTCGTACGGGCACCAAGTTAGAGATCCAATCCGAAAATGTGATGGGCACAATGATTCCTAATTCGTACAACCTGTTGATCTCCTTTTCAATAGATGACAACAACTTTGGATTTATCCTTCTCAACTTCTGTCTGAATGGTTTCTGATTGGGCTTGATGGGTATGGTGTGCTGAATTATATTGGTATCATATGTCTTTAAGTCAGAATAGTCCCAAGCAAACACATCTGCAAATGAAGACATCAGACTGATATATTTTTCCTTGATCTTTGGTGGTAATGCTTTGGACAATTTCACCAATTTAGGATTAGCAGTTGTTCTGATGTTGACCTCTTCCACACCCTTCTCTGTTGGCTGCAATGTTGGCTTGCAGGCTACATCATCTTGATCGAAGAGTTCTTCTAAAGGTATCAAGCCTTTATGAATAATGTTATTCTTCAACTGCAACACGTCCATTTCGTTGATCTACACCTCATCTGTACCATTACCTTTACCATCGTCATTTTCTACATCAATTGAGGTCTCTTTGAACTTGCCTTTGTTTTGCAGAAAACCATCAATCTCCTCATCATCTTGGAAAACTTTCCAATAACTCTGATTGTCTGGGACAGTCGGACGATGCTTGACATGGATTTCAAATTTATTGTTGGAGTTCATTGGGATCTTCAAACTGCTTGATGCCTTGGCAAAAGCATCAACAATACTATTTTGTATATGAGGCACACATGTCAAGGTGTATTCTGAAAATAATTTTAGGATGTCTAGAACTGCATTACGGTAAGCCCGCATCCTAGGATGCTTTGCTTGATATTCGCCTCTGACCGCTTGAGAAACCAATTTGGATCCCATTACTAAAATCCTTAAGCATTCACTTTCTTAGAATCTTTGGCCAGAATCAGAGCTTCATACTCAGCTTCATTGTTTGAATAATCAAAAGCCAACTTGTAAGTCATACCCGCACGTTACAGGGACTTGTTCGGGCTGCATACCCAAATTCCATTCCAGCGCCATCATTTCCCACTGCTCCATCGAAATCCATGGTCCACAAACCTTCTTCCTCCTCTTGCAAGTGTTGAAAATCTGTTTGTTGTGCCTTGTCTGCTTGCTGTCCATTACTTTCAGTTGATTGCCCAACGGTGTTCTGCTGTTCTTGTTCTTCTTTCTTTAAAACTTCTCTGAAATTTTCTGTTATTTCCGGAATATCATCTGCTTCTATAACTGACTATCGATATCATTGAAACTATCTGAATACAAAACAAAAGACTCTAAATCTGTATGTACATAATTAATTGGATGGTTTATTGGTTTCTCCTTGCTTGTGATCATGTATTTCATTTTTTGTTCCCAATACAATTTCCTCATTTGTCCAAACACTGGAATCGTTGCATAGGAGAAACTAGCTTTAGTGTCCCTTTTAATTTCGCTACCTAAGACCTGGAAAGAAGCATGCCAAACCTGAGAGGAATATCTACTACAACAACATCCATCAAAACATTCTTCATTAGGAGCTGATCCAGACTCACAACCAAGTCTTTGATGAGTCCTATACATCTTACTCTGCTGGAATCAAATGAATAGAGATCATGATATTGTCAGGTGATGTCCAGACCCAGTTTATCCATGATAGCCTTGGGCATGAGATTGTGAGAAGCTCCGGAATCGAACATGGCGTTATGTAACACAAAATCATGCAACCTTAAACTGATATAAAAAGGTGGCACCTCACTATCAAGAGACTCACCATTCGATGCTGGCCCAAAAATCATTTCAGGTTGATCATCTTTGACATTCACCATGTCGGACATTGGGTCCAAATTTAAAATTTTAGATACCTGTCCTCTATAACTAATGTTCTTCATTATTTCAGTGAAGGGAATGGATACCTTCAATTTAGAAATTTCATTCTCTAAATCAAAAGCAGGAATCTTTTCTACCTCTTTGACTGGGATTTCTTTCCTTTCCTTTTCTTTTGATGCAACTTGCTGATGTGATTGTCCTGCTAATGGCGATTTGCTGCTCTCCGGACCAACCGCCTCCTTTCCTTTCCTTTGTGCAACTGATGAATCATTCTTTGATGCTTCAACATCCTTCCTTTTCTGAATTGGTTTGACCGACACATCTCTGTTTCTAACTGAATATCGCTGCTGCTGGGTGGACAAAGCATTCATATAGCCTCTTTGGTACTCATCTGATTCTTCCTCCAAGATGGTGTCATTTTCTAGAATGAAATCTACATCTTTGTGTACAGCCGAACTTTCTGCATACTCCTCATCCTCAGTGAGATAAATAGGCAAATCATCCGGAGTAAAGAGGTGGTTTTCTTCACCTATTACATTCCTGTCCTCATCTGATTCTGGTCCATGCACAAAATTTTGCTGCAAAGGTGTCTGTACTGGATTTTGTGCTATCTACTCTTGGGCTTGCTGATCTCTCTGTCTTATTCTATATTGTGGTTGTTGCTGACCACAAAAGTTAGGATTTCTAACTTGTGGCTCTGTTTGATCAAGTTTCACCCTTTCAAGCATCTGCTCTACCTTCCGAAGTAGCTTATCTAATGAGGAAGATTCTTCATTTACGGTGACCTTCTTTTCTGCCCTTGCTCTAGCTCTCTTGGTCAACGGATTTGCTTCAACATTGACCACTATCTTCTGCATGTCTTCCATTGTGGCCGGTTCTCTTTCTCTTAATTGATAAGCCATGTCAGCATCAAAACCATCCGGGAACTTCACCATGGCTAGTCCCACAGGTGGCCTTAGATGATCTGGAATTTCATTATATACTGGATTGAATCTAATGCAATAGTCTTGGACCGACTCACCAGCGTTTCTTTTGATTTGCTCATATTTAGCCAGAATTTGAAGATGATTCTTTTTTATTTCCCAACGGTTTAAAAATTGTCTTTGTAGGTCAGCCAAGGTAGCGATACGTGCGGCCGGCACACCCCTGAACCATTTCCTCACTTCACCTGCAAATGTCTGTACAAAGAGTCTCATTGCCACATTCTCCGCATCGATCTCATGAAGTTCATAGAAATTTGCCATCCTGCCCACATGTTGCTGAGTAGTAATGTTGTTAGGAGTGCCATCAAAAAACATGATTTTGCTTTGATAATCTGCGGGCATATCATCTAAAACTTGAGGTAGAACAAGTGGTGCAAAACGGGCAGCCATCACTCTCAGTGGATTTTTCCTCGGAGGTGTTGGAGGAGTGTGCACAGTTTGTAAGGGGCTAGCAATTGGAGTTTGAAGCTGAGCTATAATGTAGTTATCAATCGACTGGTTAGCCCTTTTCATCTCCAAGTCTACAGGAAATTGTGGATTGTGGACAGTAGAGTCAATTGCCCTTTCTAATTTGGTTTCGAACAACGATAATTCAAACTGCTCATCAAACTCTAGCTCTTCAATATACTCAAAAATGTCCGGGCATGAATGGGATTTGAACCTGGGTGATATAGAGCTTTCTTGACGACGAATTCTTGAAATCAAATTGGGATTTTCGTAGATGTGCGGAGGATCTGGATCTAGATTAGCTTTGGTATATCTTCTAGAAGCCAACATGCTGTTGAGAAAAATCAAAGGACACAACCAACTTACTCAGCCTATCAAATCCTAAACTTATCATCCAGAAGCTTAGAATTATTAAGAAATAAGGGGATTTGATTTCCTCCCTAGTGGATTCGCCACTATGTTAGCACCTAAATCCGCCTTAGGCTGAAGGAAGGCAAAATTCAGGGTAACAACAAACCACGCTCAGTTTGGTAGCTAGCCCAAACATGAATAGGAGAGGGCTCCCTCCGAGTCATGCTCAGTGAATAGATAAATGAAACAGTCTGAGATGACTTACAGTGAAATATTGATCTTAGGCTAGTAAGTAAATATGGATACAAGAAGCAATTTTTTATGAATGACTTAGTTTCTGGGATGGTATGGGACCAATGGACCGCAATGAACAGAGAATTTAATACAAAGGCACAGATTACTTCGTGAGGCAAGACAGGCGGAAAGTCTAGCAATTTAGTTTGAAACAACGTGTAATGGAGAGATTGCTTAGGAGAGTGAAAAGGGCATAAGTACATGAATCCTTTTCAACAGAAGAAAGAACACTGAACATGAAATTTCCACAGGCAGAGCAATAAAATTGAATTCTACCTTATCTAACTTAGAAAATTTCACTGGAAATGAATATGAAATGAACTATGAAACATAACAAAATACATATGAAACATAGGAGACACATTTGCTACACTCACAACCACACGAATCTCATGAAATAGAGCCGCTTCCTTTCATTAATCCTCTGTAAAAATATACAATGAAGAAACAAAGTTTCTTTCCCACAGTCTCCCAGAAGTTACAAGCCAACCAACCCTTTGCAAATAGTTTGCATACAATATATAGAATGTGCCATGAGGAGATAGAACGCCCAAGGGTTTGGGAGTTACTTGAATCATTACAAAATGGAGGTGGAAAGCCAACCATTAGCTACAGGTGCAGCGTTACAAAGATGACAAATGGCTTGGGTGACTATTTGCCTTCCTTTGCCACTTGGATAGAAGCCAATCTGGAGTGAAAATACTTTAAAATTTGCCTTATGTGCCGAAAAGGTGAAATGTAGATGAGCGGGCCCACTTGGAGAAGTCGCGAATTGAAATTTCGTGAAACGGAGGTGAAATTGGCCTTTTTCCCTATATGCACCGTGCCACTTTCTATATGCGCCGTGCCACTTTGGAGCCTAGTTTGAGGCACTTGTAGGAGTCCAAAATGTGCCCAAATGTGCTTTTTGGAAAGCTAGTCCTGTCTTCTTTCCAACCCAAGTGGAATTTTTAAATTTGGTGCTCATTTTCCCCTTCAAATATTCATTCTCCCAGGACTGCTTCCTGTGTGTCAAAATAGGGGGAGAGAGGCCATTTTTTGGGTGTTTTTGACCTGTTGGAGACTCAAATCATGCCCAAATTTCTTGTCCAAGCACCAGTTGTCGCGATTTTTCATGCTGAATCCAAAAATACAAGCCATTTTTCATTTTGAGCTCCCAATCCTAAGCGTCACGCCAGTGGCGCAGCGCACAGGGAGAAAAAACCTGTGTTTTGACCAAAAAATTACCATGTGACCAAAATTGCCCCAAATTTCTTGAAATTTGGGCTGGAGGTTCTCTAAGAGGCACTATGCTGGGCCACAGAAGTTTCAGCCAAGACTCGAAGCCGGTCTTGCTCTTTTGCCTCTTTTGTTGCTTTGCTCAATTTTGCCTTCAAGCTCCTTATCTAGGCCTTTGCACTCATGTTTTGTGCCCTGTAATGATAAACCATCCTCCTCAGTATGGTTTTGTCTCTGTCGGCCTTCTCCAGTAGTCTTTCCAAGTGGATGTTGATCCGCTCTAGCTAGGACTCATGGTCATTGTTGATCTCTTGCTCCAAGGTAGTGAGCTCGATCCTCCTTTATTGGGCAGCTTGTCGATTCTCACGGATGTTTTGCAGCTCCATGATCTCATGCTGGTCCTCAAGCTGTTTGTTCCTCTGCTCCAAATACTTGATGATCCATTTGGCCCTCTCCAATTTGAGTGACAAGTCTTGGATCTCCGTGTCCTGCTCCTGAATGGTCATCCTAAGTTTGGCACTCTCCACATCTGCATCATCATCCTGAATGAGGATGAAGTCGGCCTCTTTTTCACCTGATGGCCCCTCATCATACATGGGCTTCTTGCCCTTATCCTGTACCTGTGTCGTTGATGCCAGAAGCGAGGCCCCTTCCACCTCGGGTGGAGATAACACTCGCTTTGCTGCTGCAAACAAGTGCCTACTGCCTCTTCGATATGTAACGAATACTGGCATAGTAGTGGTCTCATGGTGCTCATACTGATGAGACGGACCATCTATCTCATGATCTGGCTCTGATAGTACCTGTGAAGTGCTGAAGGGGTCACGGGAGATGAATTCCTCCCAAGCGATGCCCTGCAATCCCAACTGATGATCCACCAAAATCCAGATAAGAGCAAAGTGATAAACACTGTTAAGCTGCTGCTGACGGGTCTTATGCTGCATGAAGGTGTTCATCCTCTCTGTGTTCCTGCAAATGAAAAATGGGAGGTTCATCATGCTCACCCTGGTAAAGTGCATGATCAATTTCATGAGTGGAGCATACTCATCTTTCAAATATCTGAATGGGAAGACTCTTGTGAGCTGACTCAAGAATCTGGCTATAATGTAAGGCTCATAATGTTGCCTATCCACCTTCTTCTTCTTATGCCATTGTTTTCCAACATTTGGTATGCCTGTTGCCACTGAGATAGTTTCGGGTGTCAATGTGAAGGTGACCCCGACCAAGATAGACTGACCTCCATGTATATTAAGTACAAAAATATGGGCCAACTCATGATGAACTCTAACATTAGCCACCCTTTGACAAAATTCAAAACATGATAGGTGCTCGAAGCATGACATGGCAAGGGGGCAAGCCTGCAATTCAGTGAGGGTAGTAGGTTCATCCCTAACATGTTTGCCACTCTTGTGATGTCTCCTAGGAGCCTATTCTTCTGAGGAAGAATCACTTTGTGTCTCCATCTCGTACTTTGATGAATGCTCTGATGCCATGACTGCTGTGTGTACTGTACTTGGGCTGCCCTTTGATGATGGTTTGAAGCTGGGTGCTTTTGTGATATCTACCACCAAGGGGAACAATGAAAAAACAAGGGAGTATTACGAGGGTTGTAATATGATGGGAATAGGGGTTATGGGGAGAAGTTTGTTTAGGGATATGTAGGGGGTTTGGGTATTTGATAGTGTAGGGTTTTGGGGTTTTGATAGGATAGGGTTTTGGGGTGTTATGTTGACCAAAGAGTGGATGGATAGGGGAGAGGGTTTGATAGTGTTTTAGGGTAGGGATAATAGGAAAAATAAGAAAAGGATGATAGGGATAAATGGCAAGCAATGGCAAAAATGAGGGGTGAAAATGGAACCTTGGACTCAATACCACAATTATGCAACCCTAGCAACAATGGCCTTTGGTGTTTTCTTGTGGTTGATTTTATGAGTTTTGTTGCATTCAAACATAGCAATAAACCACCATATCATTTATAAAATTTGATGAAAAAGTCATGACATAGAGCCTACCTGTCAATTTGATGGGTATCACAAGCATTTGAGGTGATTTGGCACGGTTTTGGCCCTTTGTGGGTGTGCGCTGCGCGCCAAACCCATTGTGCCGTGCCCGTTGAAAAAATGCACTGAGGGGTGGCTCTGTGTGCGCCGCGCCCTCTGTGTGTGCTACGCCCTTTGTGTGCGCACGCCCCTGTGTATATATGCTGCACCCTTGAAAACTGCCTCCAATTCTCTCCAAACACGCATTTTGCCTCTCAAACACTTTGCAATATCTCCCTATGCACTTGATTTGCACAATGCCTCTAATTTTTGTGGAAACTTGTATATAAAGACTTTGAAGTGATGGGTTAAATTTTTGCTTCTCCAAAAACCCATTTTTCTAATGTTATGTTTTGACACTTTTTCACTGACTTAAAGCAACACTAATTTTCACTTTCCCTTTGAAATTTTAGCTCAAATGATGAAATTTTCGGCAATCTTTGCAGGGATTGCACGACAGGACATTTGGCCATGGAAAGCATGATTGCATCTGAAGAAATCAACTAACGATTTTTTCGAAAATTTTACCACAAATGACACTGTTTGACTTTTCTTCAAAATAGAGTTTTGAAGAACAGTCGAAGTCTATCACCATGACGATGAAACTCTCTGAATCATAATTGTGTAAGGGCCTCACTCTGGCCTACATGGCTTTGGTTGAAGACCAAATTGATTAATCCCTAGACCTAATGATCGAAAATGAATTTTGTCCTTTAAAGGACCAGACCTTGACTGTCATGGACTTTGGTGATCATTGACAAAAGACCTAAGCCAGTAGGAGCCAGACATGAGGGGAATTGACTAGCATGACCTTTTCCATCAGATTATAGCATGCCCCTAGTGGAATGCAGTTGAGTGAATGGAGCAGGACACCTAAAAAATGAAATGCATAAAGAGTTTTGATCTCTGACGGAGGACTAACCAGACCGATTCTAACAAAACCAACATGCGAAAAGATGACCAATGAATGGTCAAGCAAAGAGGGTGTAAAGACTTGACACGAGCTCATGGGATGAGCCCGAGTGTTTGCAATCATCAAGGAAAAGCTAAGGGAGGCTTTGAAATTGGATGCACACAAAAATTTTGGAGGATGTTTTAGTCACTACAATAGGAAGTCAACTCCTCAAAGCTATAAAACTAAACTAGTGTCATGAAAGTGAGAAAATATTGGTGCACTCACATTATCCGGGACCGCTACTCTAACTCAAGAGTTAAATGAAAGACAACATCAAACAGTGAAAGAAGGTAGCCCGCCTTCAATTGCATTTCGATGGGTATCATTCCTACACAGAATATTATATGTGATTGTGTCCCCTGCAGTGGTGTCTATGATTTGAGGTGAACTTAGTGGCCATATCCTCAGGGACTTACATAAGGTGACTAGTGATGAGCCCAAGTATTACAACAAGAATGTTTCAACTCCCAAGGCTACCTTTTTAAGTTATCAACCCGAGGTTCGTACAAAATTAAGAGGTGTCGGAACTATATGTGCAACATGTAATTTGTTCTTCTTTTATTGATATGATGCAATGAAGTGAATATCATGAAATCAAACACTATCCTAATTTCATAATGTAAAAGTTGCATTGAAAAGGAAGCTGACTCTATGTAATGGAAATAATAGTGCTTGAAATAGAAACGGTAGCTTAAGAATAACGAAAGTGAACTAATATAACATAAATGAAGGAAAGATAATGTAATCAATCAATGCATTCTAGAGAGGTTATATGCATTAAAATATTTCATTAGATACTTCATGTGGCAATCAAGGAAATCATTATTGTGTTATCCAAGTGCTAAATTTGTCCATTAACCAAAATTGATGAGATGTGTTGCAGGGGTAAAAAGGAAAGTCCTAAGTGGTGTTTGGTCTTCCTAAATCATGGATTTAGAACTTAGGGGTCATTATTCAATCCTAAGAGACAAATACCAAGCTTTTGGAGTAGATATGGTCAAGTTTACATGTACTACATGACTGCTACATGAGTGGCGGGATTTCTATAGGAGTGAGATAACTTGTCGAATGGCCAACTAAATAAAATGAAATTGAGATGGATTTTTTTTTTATTAATTAGGTTTTCTTGGAAATTTGGTCCAAGTGGAATCATTCCATAATACCGTTGTTAACATGTGCTAAAAAAAGTAGAAAATTACTACTCTAAAACCGGAAATTGAAGAACTAGTGAGCTAGTTAACCTACCAAATTCCTAACCCAATCAAGTGAAAATCCTCTGGGGTAATTTTTTTATTAACTTGAATGGACCCATTACAAGTGTAATAAACTCAAATTAATCTCATTAACACTTTCTAAAAAATAGCATAAAATTACTACTATTTTGCTACAAGAGGCTTCTAGAAATTCTAGATTTGTGAACTAGTAAACCAATCCAAGTAGTTCAACGATGAATATGAATTTTCAAAATTGTTCTAAGGATGAATCATGCTTGTGAATTTTTAAATAACCTAAAAAAAAATCACTTCAATCATTTAACTAATATGATCTACAACAAAATAAGCATGAATAGTAAATGTTGAAATAAGAGTTGCAAGTGAAAAAGACATTCAAAGAAAATAAATAAATTATACAAGAGAGCTCTCAGGATCCTGGGATGGCTATGAACAAGGATACTCAGAGTCCTATGAAGAAATCCAAGCTGTAGAAGCTAAAAATGGCACCAAACTTCATTATTTGAATCAATCCAAGTACATCTCTGCTAGAAATGAAATTGGAGCTACTAAATAAGAGGTTTTCTCCACAGGAAGACTAAGAAATACATACCCTTAGAGGAAAAATCGAATTTTTACTTATACAAATGGATGGGGAATAATCATCCTTGAAAGGAGGAATCCTTGCTGTCCAAAATACCTCAAATAGTGGATTTGGTTTCCAACACTAGGAATCTGCATTAAATGACAAGGAGCACATTCCTAGATTTTCTCAATCACCGGAGCTCCAAAATTTGTGCAATAATTTCATAATATCTTTTTCATTTATTATACAATCGTGATCCTCCTGTAGTATGGATAAAGTCCCTAGATTATCTCCTACTCTAAATCTTCAGAATTTTCCCAATATTCTCACAATATTCCACAAAAATAAATAATATTAGGCATCATTGACAGTGTTGTACCTGCCAATATTCAAGGGATATCCCTGATATGAAGTCCCAAATATACCTCACACCATTTGGATCAGGAGTCCCAATAGTGTGTGGTAATGTTATTCCCTAATAAAAAAAACACGAAGAGGGAGGTATGATAACTAGGAAGTCTATGACCCCACAGAGAGTCAAGTGTGATGCATGAAGGTTACAACACATGAAGGGAAAAGGAAGTGCACCCCTTGGAAGTCTGTAACAATGCGCAACTTAAAAGGAACACATGAGTGAAATGACATCACAAGCTAAGATGTGGAATAGTCCACAATTTAAAGTACATTGTCTTGGAACCTATGTCCAAGTTGTTATGAAGCATGAGCAACATTGTTTTGACTTTGAGAGGAGCTTCAATGAACTTTTGCATATTCAAATCCAAGTCTTCCCTGGTGGAATTTTGTCTTAGTTTTTCTATGTACTCTTCGACCTCCTACTGGATTTCATTCTTGGGTTTAGATTTGGTGAGGGAATTGATTGATGGGATCTGGTGTGTTCTCACCAAGACATACAAACTACTATACAACTAGACATATGAGGCATGTATGTTGCCAATGAATGAGGCAAGTTTCTTGTTTTTCTAAATCAACATTTGAACCTTTTCTTTCTCCAGCTCTACCTGTGGCTTCATTTTCTTCGCTAAGTCAAATAGGGCCCCTTTGAACTGCATTTATTTATTCTTGCACATAGGCGATGGCAGCTTGTATGTTTTTGAGAGTTTTAACAAAATATTTTCTCTATTGTTGTATGCCACACAAATAGAAAAATACTTTATGTACAATGAAGAACCCATTATAGAGCTTCCACATGGTTTCTACAATTGTTGATACTTCAACAAGTATCGTTGCTCTCATCTCTCCTAGAGAAAAAAACTGAATTTTGTGCTACTACTCAGAGTTGTTCTGCCTCTTACCTAGCAACCTGCAAGTTTTGTGCAAGTTCCTCATTTTCGATCGTCAAATATTCAAAATTTGATCTTGTTGCTCCTGCATAGGCAAATATGCCTTTGTAAATGGCTTTTGGATGTCTCTTGGCGTCCAACACTATCACCCTTTATTTGATGAATGTAGGTGATGCGTGATCATATGGAAAGAGCTTCCTCTGCATTTGCACAATCCTCTTTTAGAAGTCATCAAATCATATATTTTACAGATCCATGACTAGATCATCATCATGGAGAACAACATAGCCTTACTCACTCGAGGTTGAATCTATTGCTGAAGGTGGTAGAGATTGAGGGATGACCTATGGTGCTCTCGGCATTAGGTAAACATCTTCATGTTGTGGCCCTTGTTCCAACTCCATTTTTGTCACTTCAATTAGTTTCTCAACCTGTTGGGCAAGCTCCCAATCGTGCATTTTTTCACCTTCTTCCTAAGCTTTTGGTTGTTCCTATTCTTATTCTTTAACCTGTATCAACGTTGGTTGGTCTGTCTTCACACCTTGCCTTTGTTCATCTTCCTAATTCTGCTTCTCTTCTCATTCTCTCCACCTCAACTCCTATTCTTCCTTCATCTTCTTCTCTATTTCCTTTGCTTCATATTTTCTTCTTCTCCCAAAGATGATTTTTTAATAAGAGAATCTTCTTTCATTTTTTAGCTTTGTTCTCCCTCTGGACTTTCATCAATCTTCCTCCTTCCCTTGTCTTGCATGGGATTGTTTCTTTCTACGTTCGTTTCTTTTGGAGCTACTATTGTCTACATAGAATATTATCAAGTCTTTGCTAAAATGACCATCTAACTAAGTCTGGAGGAATTGTAGCAGTACCTCCAAGGATCTTCCTCTGGCCAATGAAATTCTCCATCGATCTACGAAAAATAAATTCTCGTACAATGGTCCTTGCAAATACCGTGGGGATTATACGAATTAAATTCCTTAGTGCCAAAACAAAATCTCACTATCTCCTTAGCCTCTACATATGCAAATTTC
This sequence comes from Pinus taeda, assembly GCA_000404065.3. NCBI lineage: Eukaryota > Viridiplantae > Streptophyta > Pinopsida > Pinales > Pinaceae > Pinus > Pinus taeda. The sequence continues at coordinate 291,830 of APFE031072473.1, forward strand.
AAGTTCTCTATTTCATATAATCTGATCTGCAAAGGAAAAGTGGGCCATGGTGTTTTCTTCTTCCTATGCAATGTTGTTGATAACACTGTAGCTACATGGTATGATACTTCTTGCATGATGGGTTTTTCAGTGGGATACCTTAGTAGGGCATGTAGAGGCTTATCTCCACCAAACACTCTAATGAAGGTGCCACTTGGTGAGGCATAGCAATCTACAATGTCTACTATTGCCTCCATTACTTATCGTGACATGCAAGGTGGATCTTCTTCAAAGATAAGCTTGTATATTGGGATGATGAAATTTTTAGTTATCCATGCCATTACTCCTTGATAATTACATTCGAAAGAAACTTGCAATAGATGTTCATGGTGGTCTCTCATGGTGTCAATGTCTAGTTCATGATAGGGAATTGCTACTATGCACAGATTGCATCCAGTAAGTATGAAAACATATAAAACCTTTCTCACTCACCCGTGGGCATATTATGAGCATGTGCTACATGGGCCTTTAATTTTTGGGCCAATAGGATTGAATAGTTGAATGGTCTCCCATCGTTCACCAACTGATCCAATAATATTGCTCACTTTTAGGAAAGGTTTCAGTGCTCTCTTGACCATGGATTTTGTAAGAAAAGATGACCAAGAATTGATAAGCCATCTTGACAGACTTTTTCTTGTACACATGGTCGGGTGTCTGTCGAAAATTTGATGGCTCTTTCACCTAGCCTTTGACAATGCCTTTTGTGTTCATATAGCTACGGGTGGCATAGAAGAGTGAGTCCATGCACTTTACTAGGTCGGGTAAGTGACACATCTGCTGAAAGTCTTCTGCCCAGAAGGTGGAAAGCTTCTGATATTGACACTGCTCAATGTCGTGGTCTTCTCATTGATGTGTGAGACATTATTGTTAATAATATCTACACATGGGAGGGTGAGATACTTGCATGCAACCTTTTCTAGCCCTGACTATTGGGTGTTGAGATAAACTAATCAGTCCTCTAAGTCTGCCTCAAAGTCCTTTGCTAAAGTGTGTTTAGTTTTTTTCCATGTGAGTGATGATACCTTCTGTATAAACATCTGAGTATCTGCATACACCATTAATTTAACTGATGTTTGCTCAACTGCTTCCCAAGTACTGCTCTTAGTGGTTTGTGCAGTGCCAGCTGGGCAAGGTGAAAATTGGCTAAGGGAAACCAAGATTTTCCCAAGGGAAGTTTGAAACATGAGCATATTTGAGAGATATTATGAAAATGAGTGAAAAATTGAATAAGTGTAGATGAATTCATGTGAATCAAGTGCCACAATTAATCAAATAGAAGGAAAATGAAGCATGTGAGGAGAGTTGTTGCAATGATAACCATTGGTGAAAAAATGAGAAAACTAATGCAACACTTGGGAAAGGAAATATAAAACTTAAAACAACACATCTACAAGTTAAAACAAGTCACAAAAATAGCAGCCATGAAGATAAAAAAGTGAAAGAACAATCACATAAGCCAAACAAGAAAAAACGACATAAAAAATGGTAAAAGACGACAAAAGAAAAAATCACCCAGAAAAGCGATGACAATTACATAAAAGGTTCCTTGATCTCCTTGAGAATGCTAGAGCTCCAAGATCAAATGTGAAAATGAGATCTAGAAGCATCGGTTAAATAGATTTGAAAAAATTAGGATTTATGATGCACATGCCTAAAATTAAGGAAAAAAATGACACTTGGCGAAAGTTTCTAAAAGTAGTGCAAGTGCCTCCTTCGGGGTACTAAAAGTTGATCCCTATTTTTGAGGGATACTTTTTTCTTTTCTTCTTTTCCCAATGAAACTTGCCATGCACACTACTGAGAAAGTCTGCGTAATTATGGGGAACTAGGAAGCTTTCCAGCTCAGTGAACTACGTAGTTTCTAAGCTCAGTGAGGGTTGCACAATTTTTGGGCTTAGTGCTGGTTTACCTCCCATGACTACACATTTTTTGAGCTCAAGGCTCATAGGAAGTTAGGATTGCACAATTCCTATCATCAAGGCTTATTTCCCTAAAGGATTGCATAATTTCTAGAGGCAAGCCCAAAATTGTTGTGAGACCAAGTTGGGAGGTCAGCTCGTGACTTAGTGTTTTCACGAATAATTAGTGTTTCTAAGAAATGTTAACCCTCTAGGTTAGGTAGCTAACCTAGAAACAACAGTTAAAATAATTTACTAATTTTCGTATGGATGACAGATAAGAGAAAGATTATAAGGAGCCAACCTGCAACTTTTTCTTGATTCCTCGCTTAATCCCTCTCTCCCTTAACCGATCTCATTGCTCCTTTCTATACTTAACTCACTTGGAAAGCGCCTGTGCAATTATAGAAACAAAGATCCGTCAAAGCATAATCATCCTTTATTCATAAATAACATAGAACCAAAAGTATGATAAACATATAAATGCATTGACAAATTACACAAACATAGGGGAAAAATCTTGAAAAGCTTTATTGATAGAAAGAAGGATTACAACCCATGAGTTCGATCCAGCTTCATCCTTCCAACTTCAAACCTTCCTCACCTCATGAACAACAACAAATTCCAACATTACCACAATACTTAGCCTCAATACTAAAACCATCGACACTTCCTTACAACTCAGAACTATTCAGCCTCTATATCTCTTGGATGAGTGATCCATTTATAGATGAGTGAAGGAGGTTGGGTCATCAATGATGATGATGAATGCCTTTATATTTTTAGCAACTTGTTCCATGAAAGAGGGTGATAGGAGGTTGATGTTTCCTAATTCCTTTTGTCATCCTTGGGCGAACTCAGAGGGGTAGGTGGCACTTGAGAAGCTTCTATAGGTTTCCCATGGATAGGGAATCTTCAAACCATCCTGGAACTTTTCCCAAGCTCGCTCATTGCAGGCTAAAGAGGGACTAAGTGCGATGCATATCACTTAGTCAGTGTGGCACCTGCAATGCATTTCAATATGATAAAGGGCTTCCTGCAATGATCTATTTAGAGACACTTTTTGGATGTTTTCTGAAATGGAACTTATTTGGGAGTAAGGCATCTTGATGACTATGTTCTTTAGGGCATGTAACAACTATATTAGGGGTTGATGAACCATAATAACATCAACATGTAAGTTGGGGTTGATGTCCAAATAAATCTGTAACACTTAGAAGAATCAGCTAAGTAAGGAAACACAAGCACAAATGAAAATATCAGTCTCAGTCAAAGCATGAATACCTAGGTGAGTCTGAGACAAGATGTTGTGGTTAAGAAGGGAGGCTCCAAAATCGAAGCATAGGAAAAATATTGGAGGGTGGTTGTAGCCGCTACAACAATGGTGACACAGTGGTAGAACTCCAACTCTCTATATGGATCTTGTCGCATGCAAAGTGAGTATAACTCTTCCAGAAGTATTGTTTAGTTCTTTGATTTTCATAGTTGCTTCAATTAGCTTGAATTCAAGGTGTATTCCCTACCATTCTCTTCATCAGCAACACACATACCAAGCTAAGTAAAACTAAGTTGTCTTGATTCGAGATGAGGCGTATATATATGCACAAGTAAAATATATTGTTATGGTTTTAATTTCATCTTTGGCGTTGCTCCACTGCCAGCATGCCTGGATAGTACCCTGATAGAGTCACCTTAGGAACAAAACAATTGCTTCACTGCCAGCGATCCTAGATAGTATCCTGATGGAGTTACTTGCTTCACCTCTCTATGCAGGAAGCCTTTCTCCTTTTTTTCCCTTTTATTTCAGAGAAAGATACACACACACACACACACACACACACATATATATGGTATACTTGTTAAGGTTTTCCCCCTCTTCTTACTCTACTTGACTTAGCTGACAAGGGTTAACCGAAAATAGAAGACCGATTAGAGTAGGTGGTACTAGTTTAAAGTGAAAACATTGTGATTTCACCATGAATCTCTCTGAAGCGACGTATTTTCCATTAGGGTATCATTGACTAAAATAAATGCAAGACTCACATAAAGAGAGGGAATAGGAATATAACCAAGTGTTGATAGTAGTACAACTTCCTCTTGGACTTCACCTAGCTTACTTAGAAGCGAAACATGGTTTCATGTGTGAACTAGCCTACAACTGAAAATAAAACAAACAAAGGAAAGAAGAAGAGTAAAAGTGAAAGGAGGTAAAGAAAATCAAGGAAACAAAGAATAAAATAAAACAACTACTCCTACTCTTCACCTAAACATAACATAGGCCAACTTATGTAAAGAGATAATTCCAATGCATCCCTTAGTGAATTGGGTGGTCTATGTAGGCAAGGGAATGTGTGTCAAGAAAGATATACAAGAATACAAACAAACAAGAAAGATAATACAATACAAACCAGAACGTCTGAAGTTTTAATGAAATTGCAGAAAAGTAAAAACGAAATGCGCATGAAAGGCACTCTGTGGATGTACCATGGTATTCAAACACATTGTGAGTTGAAGACAAGAAGGTACAAACTTTTGAACTTGAAAAAATCATAGCAAACATGAAGAAAGAAGAAAGTTTTCATTCTGCAACAATACTTGATACATACGACTCCTACAATGACTAAGTGATAGGATCGTGTGATACAGATGGAGGATGTGAACATTTCAAGACAGATTGATTTTCAAAGTGAACAAAAGAGTGATGAGGAGCTTGGAAAGATTAAATATATTTCTTATTATAAGTGGCATTGAGCTAAAGGCTACAAGAACCTGACATAACCATCAACTCGAGATGAAGTGCCTCAATAGCTTGGGGAGGTTCCAATTCAACAGAACATGCATCATTGAATATCGATGGCATAGAAATATGAACAATGGAAGAATCAGGGTCATGATCAATTGAATCAATGAAAATATCACGACATCCATGATCAAAAAGTTCAAGATGACAAAAACCTCACGATCTGATGAATTGTAAAGAGGGGATAAAGGAGAACAAGAAATTTCACCCACTATGTTCCCAGAAAGATAATATGAGAGATTGGGATGAAAAGGGAAAACATGTTTGTCCTCTCCTCATTCAAATGAAAACCTGGCATTCCACGTGTTTTGTGAATGATTGAAATTAGTAACATCTAGAAATGAGTTTTTAAAATACTGAACAAGAATGAAAAAATAATGGAAAATTTTAGGATAACATAGAAGAGGTGTAGAGAAGAGGAGGTCATCCTTCACCATAGATTCTTGCTCAAACTTCTGCACATACTCATCAAAAATGATATCATAGATTGGCTATTCAACACCAACTCCATCCAAAATTTGATCCTTGTGAACATCACAAGAGAAATTTTAAACTATTGAACACAACACATCAAAATATGGAGGATTAGAGGGACAAAAGGATGGAGGACAAGGTGATAACACTTCATTGCAACCATTAGAGTCACAATCCAAATCTGCATTGGAATTCAGAGTAAGTGGGGTAGGAGGAGATGGTGGTATATCAATAGGTGAATTCTCAACTTCTCCCCCCTCAGCTTGCATAACTAGAGTTGTTTGATGAGAAGGGAACAAAGGGTCACTTGGAGCATCAACCTTGTCCATCACAAATTTAGAAGATCTAACATCGAGGTATGTTCAAAGGGGTTCAAAAGATTCTAACTTGTGTGTATTTTTGCAAATGTGAACAAGATATAGAAATTTGTCTAAGAAGAAAGACCAATCAACTTAATATTCATGAAATATAAAGAAGTAATGAAATAAATGATCATGAAAATCGTAACAGATTCATCAGGTGGTTTTCACAATTTTAAAATTTTCTTATTAACATCTTTACGATCATAGATATCGAAAGAACAACATGACTCTAAAAAAATTGTTTGAGAAAGTGTAAGGAGGCTCCAGGCAATGTGTAACACCATTCCTTCATGAACAACCTACAGGAATCATCCTTAGACTTGATGGCATGCCTATTGTAGAAACAAAGAAAAGTAACTTCGTGCTTGAATAAGGTTGTTCCACCCTCACCATCGAACTTGAAATTAGACAAGTCATTTAAAATACTGACCAACACATTGGAATTTACAGACTTAGAAAAACATGTCGGGGTTATGATTTGCTGAGAAGTCATCAAACGAGTGAAAAAATTCAAAATAGACTTCAAGGGCTTAGCTTGTCATCTGGCCCTCCTTCTAGTGCCAGAAATGTTGACAGTGCTGGGCCCATGAACATTCAGGGTATCTCCTTGATATGAAGTCCCAACTAGACCTCACATCATTTGGAGTAGGAGTCCGAGCAATGAGTGGTAATGTTATGCCTTGGCCGTGGAAACGTGCAAACAGAAGTATGTTAACTTTGGGTGAGAGAAAGTGTGAGAACCTGTGGAGAGTCAAGTGTGATGCATGAAGGTTCCAACACACAAATGGAAAAGGAAGTACACCCCATGGAATCTTGTAATAGTACGTAGCTTAAAAGGAACACATGAGAAAAATGACAACGCAAGCTAAGATGTGGAATAATCCACAAGTTAAAGTGACAAGTTAATACAACAAGACAAATTTAGTTAGATTCATAAAAATGAAAATGAAATAGTTCATAAACATATGTGTAAGTTAAATAACATAAATTTCCAATACATCAAGAATAGTCGTACTATATTAACAACATATGCATGAAATTGTGTTGACTCTAATTTATTATTATAAGTGAAAGTTCCATCCATACATACACCATTGAAGAGAACTAGCCCCAATGGTGGAACATTATATTCAAGAACACCTGATCCTCCAAAGAAGTATACTCGCTCTATGCTGTGGAGAAGCCAAGGATCTTCACAATACTTGCAAGCTCTTTCTAATCCTAAGCCTAGCTAAAATCTTGGCTCCCAAAAGACTATTACATGAGTTATGAGGTCCCATTTATAACAAGAGGGAGTGACTCTTCAAATCCCCTTTGTGACCTTTGGACTACCCTCATTAATCTTCAACTTCTTTACAAAATGACACATTACCTTACATGATGACTTTTCATATTCAAATATTAACACTTGGAATTTCATTTACAAAATAATTACAAATAATATTAAATTTGACACTTGTACCCATATAAAACAAAATAGGTTAGAGGCAACTTGACGGCCTAGCAAGACACAACATTATGATGTTGGAGTTTGGGAGAAGTCTAGCTCAACAACCTCCACTTGCTGCTTCTTGGTCACATTTTGGTGCCAAGATTGGTGTTGTGTGATGGTGTCTCTATAATACTTAATGATGTCTTGCTAGAAGCCAACTCTAACCTCCATGGCATTTAGGTACATTTTCTTGGAATCTGTGTCCAACTCATTCTGAAGCATGAGAAACATTTTGTTGACTTTGATAGGACAACTGATGAACTTTTTCATGTTCTGTGCATTCATCTCTAAGTCTTCCCTACTGGGATTCTGTCTTAGTTGCTCCAAGTACTCTTTGACCTTCTGTGAGACTTTGTTCTTGGGTGTAGATTTGATGAAGGAACCGATTGATGGGATTTGGGGTGTTCTCACCAAGACATCCAAAATACTATACAACCGCACATATGAGGCCTATATGATACCAATGAATGATGCGAGCTTCTTATTGTTTTGAATCAACATTCGAACCTTCACTTTCTCCATCTCTGCATGTGGCTTCATTTTCTTCACTAAGTCAAGTGGGGCCCCTTTGAACTGCATTGTACATTCTTGCACATAGGTGATGGAAGATTGTATATTTTTGAGAGTTTTAACAAACTCTTTGCTCTGCTGTTGCAAGACATGCAAGCTAACAACTGCTTTTTGTATGGTGACAAACCCATCATAGATATTTCACATGGTTTCTCCAAGTGTTGATACTTCAACAAGTATCGTTGCTCTCATCTCTCCCAGTGCGGAAATTGCATTTAGCATTGTTGCTCAAAATCATTCTACCTCTTTCCTAGTAGCATTAAAGTTTTGTGCTAGTTTCTCATTCTTGGTCATGAAATACTGAACATTTGATCTTGTTGCTCTTGCATAGGCTAGTCTGGCTTCAAAAATGGAATTTGGATGCTTCCTGGTTTCCAATACTATCACCTTTTCTTTGATGAATATAGGTGATGCATGATCATCTGGAAAGTGCTTCCTCCATGCTTGTACAATCCTCTTTTAGAACTCATCAAATGATATATTGTACACATCCATGACCAAATCATCATCAAGGAGAGAAGCATCTCCTTGCTCGCTCGGGGTTGGCTCTACTGCTAGACGTGGTGGAGATAGAGGGATGACGTATGGTGCTCTCAGCATTAGGTCAACATCTTCATGTTGCGGCTCCTGTTCCAACTCCACATTTTTTGCTTCAATTAGTTTCTCAACATGTTGAGCAAGCACCCATTCCTGCATCTGTTCACCTTCCTCCTTAGTTGTTGGTTTTCTTGTTCTTCAACCTATATCATCGTTGTTTCCTCTTTCGTTAAGCCTTGCCTTTGTTCTTCTTTCTGCATCCACTTCTCTTCTCATTCTCTCCTTCTCAAATATTATTCTTCCTTCATCTTCTTTGTTATTTATTTTGATTCCTATTTGCTTCTGCTACCAAAGATGATTTCTCGATAAGAGGTTATGATTTCATTTTTCATCTTTGTTCTCCCTCTTGACTAACAACAATCTTGAACTTTCCCTTGTCTTACATGGGATTGTTGCCTTCTTCTGCTGTTTCTTCTAAAGCTATTGCTGTCTATGGAGCATCCAATGAAGTCCTTGCTAAACTGACTAACTCATTGACTCTGGATGCATTATAGCAGTACCTCCAAGAATCTTCCTCTGGCCAATGAAATTACCCATTGATCCATGAAAAGTAAACTCTTGTACAATGATCCTTGCAAATACTGCAGGGATCATATATATTAATGTACTTATTGACAAACTAAAATCTCACTATATCCTTCACCTAGACATCTATTAATTTCAAGTTATTTATCTCGTATAATCCGATCTACAAAGGAAGAGTGGGGCATTGTGCTTTCCTCTTCCTGTTTAATGTTGTTGATAACCCTATAGAAAGATGGTATGATACTTCTTTCATGATTAGTTTGTTAGTGGAATACCTTGGTAGGACACGTAGAGGCTTCTCTCCACCAAACACTCTAATGAGGGTGCCACCTGGTGAGGCATACCAATCTACAATGTCTACTATCACCTCCCTTGTTTCTTGTGACATGCAAGGTGGATCTTGGTTCTTGTTCAAATATAAGCTTGTATAGTGGGATGATGAGGTGGTCAGTTAGCCGTGTCCTTATTCCTTGATAAATGAATTCTAAAATAGACTTGTAATAGATGTTCACAGTGGTCTCCTGTGGTCTCCATGTCTAGTTCATGCCAGGGAATCATTCTTGCACACATATTACATCAAGTAAGTATGCAAACATATAGAACCTTGCTTTCTCACCCTTGTGCAAATTCCGAGCCTATTCTACATAGGCCTTCAATTGTTGAGCCAACATATCAGATTAGTTGAACGACCTCCCATCATTCACCAATATATCCAATACGACTACCCACCCTTTAGTAAATATTTCAGTTCTCTCTTGACCATGGATTTTGCAAGAAAAGATGACCAAGAGTTGATCATCCTTCCTGAGGGAATTTGTCTTGTACACATGGGTGGGTGTCTATCGAAACATCAATGGCTCCTTCACCCAGCATTTGACAATGTCTCTTGTGTTCACATAGATGTGGGTGGCATAGAAGAGTGAGTCCATGTGTTTATTTTCCTTAGGAAAGTCATAAATTTTCTAAAAGTCTTCTGCCTGAGAGGTGGCAAGCTTCTAACGTTTAGCACTGCTCATTGTTATGGTCTTCTCATCCATATGTGAGATAATCTGACTAATGATATCTGCACATAGGAAGGTGGGACACTTGCATGCAAACTTGTATAGCCCTGACTTCTAGACATTGAGATAAACTTTCTAGCCCTCTAAGTCTACCTCAAAGTCCTTTGATAAAGTTTCTTTAATCTGTTGCCATGTCAATGATGTTCCTTTCTCTATAAATAGTGGAGTATTTGCATACACCAGAAAATTAGCTGATGTTTGCTTAACTTCTTCCATATTACTACTCTCAGTGGTTTCCTTTAATTCCACTCTCTTAGATGCCATGGTAACAATGACTTCTTGAGAGATTCACAACATTTGTTGTACATGTGGGACATAAAGGACACTCATGGCAACCAAATTCTAGTTTTAAGCAAAACAACTTACCAGGAAAGTTCAAGCAGCAAACTGGGCACTATATGGGAAGGATTGCACAATTTTTCCTGATAGGGGGGATTGGATTCATGTGGGAACTACGCACTATGCATTCCAAATAGCCAAGGTGGAAGCTCAATGGTTGAAACGGTACAATGCACATTTCAGCCTGGACAAAGGCTTGGGAGAGACTGTGCATTGTGCGATATCAGTGGCTAAGCTAACAAGATGGCTCCTGAAATTGTGTATTGTGTAGTTGGAGCTACCTTAGAATGTCTACTATGAAATTATAGAATCCAAGCTCATGGCTTGAACCTCAGGATTACACAGTGCCAGCTAGGCAAAGTGAAAACCGGCCTAGGGAAATCTAGATTTTTCCATGTGAAGTGTGAAAAACAAGCATATTTGAGATATAATGTGAAGTTGAGTGCATATATGACTAATTTTAGATAAATGCATGTGAATCAAGTGCCACAATTAATCAAATGGAAGCAAAATGAAGCATGTGAGTAGAGTCGCCGCAACGATGACCATTGGTGCAAAAACTAGAAAACTAATGTGACATTTGGTAAAGGAAATCTAAAACTTAAAACACACTTCTACAAGTTAAAACAAGTCAAAACTCAAGAAACCATGCATAGAAACAAGTGAAGCAACACTCACATGAGCCAAGCAACAAAAAATGACAGAAAAACGACAAAAAACAACAAAAGAAAAAATCACCCATAAAAGCGACGATGATCACACCGAAGGTTCCTTGATCTCCTAGGGAATGCTAGAGCTCCAAGATCCAATTTGAAAATTAACTCTAGAAGTGCTGATTAAATAGATTTGGAAAAATTAGGGTTTATGATGTGCATGCCTAAAATCAAGGAAAAAACAACACTTGGTGGAAGTTTCTAAAAATAGTGTAAGTGCCTCCTCTGGGATAATAAAAATAGATTGCTAATTTTTAGGGATTCTTTTTTCATTTTTTATTTTTTTCTTTTCTGGGGAAACTTTCCATGCACACTACCGGAAAAGATTGCATAGTTTTGGGAACTATGAAACTTTCCATCTCATTGCAATGTGTAGATTTTGAGCTCAGCGAGTGTTACATAATTTCTGGGCTAAATGTTGGGCACCCTCCCATGACTATGCATTTTCTAATATCAAGGATAATTGGCAATCAGGATTGTGCAATTCCTATCATCAAGGCTGATTTCCCTCAAGGATTACACAGTTTATGGAGGGAAGCCCAAAACTGTTATGTGACCAAGTTGGGAGGTCATATTGTGACTTAGAAGAATCAACTATGTAATAAAACACAAACACAAACATAAATGAAAAGATCAGTCTTAGCCGAAGCATGAATACCTAGGTCAGTGCTAGATGAGTTGTTGTGGTTAAGAAGGGAGGCTCTAAAATTGAAGCATAGGATTTTTTTTTGGAGGATGATTGTAGTTATTACAATAGGTACGTAACATCCAATCATATATAAACATTCTTAATGAACATATTAAAGTTAGAAATATTTCATCTAATGCAAAAAGAGAAGTTTGATATGCTGAAGGATGGTAAGATGAGGCTTAACTTATGTCTAATTTGGAGGTCCATCATACCCCCTTACTGAAAGTGTTGCTCATCCTCTAAGCAACTTAGTGATGTAATTGTGCTTCATTCATGGTCCTGGCGACCTCCTTAACATCCCTAGCCACCTCAAAAGGAATTTGGAACATCTTCTCTTGCTCCATCCTCTTTCTCTTTTTCTCCATCTTCTTCTTCTATAGATCCATCCTTTTCTCCAAGTTATAATTAGGATCATGCTTGTGCCTTAAGAAAAGTATGCATGTATATGTGCACAATTCTTTCCCATGATACAATTTTTCAAAAATTCTCCACAACATATATGATAGTTGACATGCTTGATCATTCTATGGACTCTCTTCAATTGAAACCACACACCCCTCCCACCCCCCCATGATTGCCACTATGATTTTCCAAAGTTTGGAAAATCAATACTCCCAATTTGCCTTATCTTAGATGCCCCTCTTTAAATATAGGGTTTTCATGATAAAGTTTCTCAAAATCAGGATTTTTACAACTCTATGGACTTTCATGTGGCACATTGTCTTCTCCTATAGAAAATTTGTCCCTTCTTATAACAAATTTGTTTCTCCCGTAGTAGCTCTGTTTTCTCCTATAGTAGGGTAGAATCCTCGTGTAGTTGGTTAGTCTTGGCTCCCCTGGTGTCTGAATTTATTTATGAGACTTAGTGCTACTTCCCCTTAGCTTGGAGGTATGTTACTCCTTCAATTTTCTCCTTATTTCACTCTAATTCTTCCTTTTGCTGACTGGTTGATTCCTCAATTGTGATTAGGGTTGCTCAGGGAGGTTGAGGGTTCCCTTGCTTGAGTCTAGTGGTTCTCCTTTCAAAATATAAAGGGCCTTGTTTTGGATATCTCCCATTGACCTTGAGTAGTGTTCTTAGGGCTGCCAAGGTGGCAACCACTTCTTGTTCAATGTTTCCCTTCTAAAGATTTGTTTTCTATACTTGTCTCCTCCTCTTTTATGGCTTGTAAGTTCCTCCCAAGGCTTCTACTTCCATCTATAGTTTTTCCTCTTCCTTCCTTTCAATTCTTCAACTTTTTTTAAAGGAATTCTTTGCTAATTAACAGTTTTTAGAAGTCTAGGGCTTTAGAGAAGAGATGAGAGGAATATTGGTTTTTTTTTTTTTTTTTTTTTTTTTTTTTTGCGATGAATAGAGGTAGGAATATTTTATGCCAAATAAAAAACAATTTAACTACTCTACTAGCATATTCTTGCATAAAAAAAATCAACTTTTTTGAAAAAAATAACTTTTAGGGATTTGCTATAGGATGCCTCTATAGGAAAAATATGACCAAATTGACCATCTTTTTCTATGCATGGACGGTGAGGAAAATTTATACTTACCCCTCCCTTAGAGATTCCTTCATGGATTTGGGGCTTTGGAGGAAAATTTGCATTAAATTGATATTCTTTTCACCTCTCAACCTAACCCTGTAGCAATGTCTGCAACCTTGTACAATTGTACGCTGTCCTATAGCACTATGTGCAGTCCTATAGAAACAGACTGTAATCCTGTAGCAACTAGTTCCACTCCTATAGCACCCCCTATTTTTCCCTATAACACCTCTGTATTAGCCTAGGGAACCCCTGATGGTGGCTAGCTTGGCTCTCATTGATGTAGTGAGCCTCTCACCAATTTGGGAATGAACTCTTGGTACAAATGAAGTTTTGGCTCATCCCTTATTCCTTTTTTGGTTTCATGATGGGCTTAGCGCTTGGTGAAATGGTCCTCATTCCTCGTAATTATCACTTCCCCACTTTGAATTTTCCATGTTTCATGGGTGTTTGAGTAAAATTAAGTCTTACTAGTCGAGGGTGGTCAAGTTTGGTAGCTACCTTCAACCTATAAAAAATTCTCTCGTGTGCTTTGAAAACATTTTTTTTAACCATAATATGCTCAATATGAGAGGTGAAGAACAATTCATACATGTTCCTACTTGATGTCGAGCTATTGTAGACGCATGCATCTTGTTATTGGGATGATGATAAATCAAATTTCCTTTGGAGGTGACATATTTCATTTTATTTCTTGTGGACAGGTCCTCATTGAAAACAACAATGGGATGATGTATTTCACTGATGCAATCTCTCTTTCATGAAGGCCTTTTCCAATGTATGATATTATATTCATGGATTGAATTGGTGACCTTGCAACTTCTCCTCAGTGATGGTGTGACTTCTATAAACGTTAGGGATGACATCTTGATGCTTCAAGGTGGAAAAATATTCATTCTAGAGTAGCAACAATCCTCTGCCTATGATCTTGTTGGATCTATGCATGTTTCTACCAGATTGATCTCCTCCTTATAATAGTCGCACAATCCCTCTCCTAAACCTCATTCAAACATTATGTTTCTTCATGAAATGTATTCGATGACTTGGATGAATCATGGTGAGCCTAGGGATAGGAACTGAAGCTTTGATGGTGGTGAAAGCTTGTGAAGAAGAGGTGAAGGCAACACCTCTTTTCTTTGTTTTTTTTGGATTTTCTTATGAACATAGGTGGAATATTGAGAAGAAGTTGGTTAAATGGATTGGATGAGAGGTGAGTGAGGATTTATGAACCTCTCCTGACATTTCCCAGGGGAAAAAATGATTTTTGACCCCTTTTCCTAACCAGATCGTACTCCTGTAGCAAATTTAGACACTCATGTAATAATTCCATAATATTCTTGTAGCATAATTGTGTTATCCATATCTCTCAAATGGTAGATTTGATTCACCTGAAATTTCTTTTATCATGTTCCATCATCCTTATGCACCACCCCATAAAACATCTTGGCCAATGGATGCACAAATTCTGAGAAAAAATCAAAATGGTTGTAGAAGATAGAGGCCAATTTCTCGAATAGTGTGCACTAGAATTTGATGAAATTTCTTAAGCATGTTACTATAATCCATATATATTTCCCAATGAAACATCTTGGCCAATGGATGCATGATTTTTTAGATATGATAAAAACACGTTTTTCTCTGAATATTTTGACAGTTATGTAGCAAAACAGAAGCTTCCTGTAACACTTTAGGACAATGAGGAAATGAATGGGAAAAGCTTGGGAATGATGGGTGGATGTTGGAAATGGATGAGGGTGATGGATTGGCACGTCCTTGGTGCTTCTTGAGTAGTTTTCATAGAAGGTAAGAATCCCAAGGTTAATTGTTTTTTACATTTTTCTTGCCTCATTGCTCATTTATTTCTTTTTCTCTTTTTTGTGGCATTGAAGTGTTTATTTTCCTTATGAAGGTGGAGGAGTACATGCATGAAAACACATATATGCATCTGGAAAAAAAATTCTTTTTTATTTCTTATTTTTTTCTCTCTCTTTTTTCCTCTTTTTAATTTTTTTTTTCTTTAGGCCTACTAGTTTCGCCAACGAGGTTTTCAACTATTAACCCTGCCTAGGCGCCTCAAAAGAGGTTTTCACCTAGAATACTATTCATTTTTTCTTTTTTCTAACCCACTTACTACCTCATGGAGGTTTTAAATCAATGAGCCAATATCAAGTGCCTCGAAAGAGGTTTTCACCTGAGATTTTATTCTTTTCCTCTTATTTTTCTTCTCTGTTTCCATTTTTTATTTCCTTTTTGTATCCTAATCTACTTGAAAAGAATAAAATATATCTAAGTGTAGGAATACTTCCAATGTAGCCATGTGCACATCAATATGATAGATAAAATCATGTGTAGTCTCGAAATAAATGTTTTGACATGTACCTGAATATTAGAAACCAATTGCTTTGACTTTGATTATATGAAGCACCATTGAAGAAGAGAGTGATGCTCTATCATGTTGATTTTCTAGAACCAAACCTCAATATAACTCTTTTTCCCTTGGTCGTTTGTTCATCTGTGTCATTCTTCATGTCCTCTTTTTGTAATATTTTCCTATTAGTCCCTTGAACACATAAAGGATCTAATGATAAGCATAGAAACAACTCTTCAATCTCATATATACAATGGTTTCTCTCCATAAAATGTGATACATGATTCTTCTTGATATTCTTCTTCTAGATGTTGTTATTCAATGACATCAGTAAAATTTATTTTTTTCAATACCCTTCTTGATCTAAGACGAATACAATTTAGATAAAGAGGAGTTGTTTTCAAGTGTTGTACATCAACATGCTAAGTGGGTTGAGTTACTTCTTTGGTTAGGTTTGGAAATGGTGGTATAAGTAGTTGATTGGGAGTGGATCTTTGAGATGGATATGGTTGGGGTTGTGGTTGTGGTGGAGGTTGATGGTAGGGATAATGTGGAGTTGGGGATGGAGGATATTGAAGAAAATATTGAGGATATTGTGGATTTCTCCCATAAGGTCCTTGCCAACCTTGTTGCCAAGATTGGTTTTGGGGTTGAGATGGCCAAGGTTGCCAAGGAAAGGCTGTGTTCAAATTACTTTGAGATGGATGCGCATAACCTTGAAATTCTGAATTATGTTTTTGCATCGTATCAGGTTAACTAGGCAGTCATGGTCTTATTTGAGCTACATAGCATAGCTTCTTTGGTGACTAAGCTTCTCCATTATCCTCTTAGTAAACTTCCTTCAACCTCAGTAATGATGGTAAATATTTAATAGTATGTGATTTTACATGGACAAAAATAACAACAACATCTTCTTTTGGCTCATCTTGCATTCTAAACATTTCTACTTGTTCACTTAGTTTGCTAAGAATTTAAGTTATAAAGTTATCAAGCAAATTTCCAAGTTTAGCTTGACTTACCGATATTGTTGTTGATTTACCTACTCTTTCCCTTCCTCTTGATATGCGTTTCCATGTTTCACAAATTTCTTCAAATGATAGTTGGTATACATCACATATACTCATGAGATAAAGGAGTAAAATCCACTCATCTCTAACCTCATACCATGGAAGTTGGGAAGGAAATATGGAGGGATGTCATTCATATGAACATTAATATCAGTATAATGAATGGGAAATCCAAGAGTGTCTTCCTCATTGTCATCATCCCCATCCATTTCTTCTACCTACTTTGCCGCCTCTTCTTCTTCTACTTGCAACAGTGGATGGTGATGTGCTTCTTACTGCACCACATGATCAAATGAGGGGGGTTTGGTGTTAGATAAGTATTATTTATGTTTTTATAATTTTTTTGAATAAAAATGCTAATGTAATGCAATTTTCTATTTTTTAGATGAAATATGCCTAATGCAATTTTTTTGTTTTTGCAGAAATGGATCAACTAGGGAAGAAAAAAATGCATACTTCCAACCTTCTTCCAACCAGTCTCCCTTTCGAGAGAGGCTAGTAATGGAAAGAAGTGAGCCTATTTCTGAGACTAGCTTGGCATCAGAGCTTCAAAATATTTTCATTAAGATACCTTTGCTCCAAGCTATCAAAGAGATCCCTATTTGTAATAAGATCATTAAGGCAATCTGTCTCAAGAAACCTGGGAGGAAGAGATTGGAATCCCAAATGATTCAATTTATTGGTAGGGCAACATAGTTGATGACAGGATGTGTGTCTATGGAAAAATATATTGATCCCAGAAACCCTGTTGTCTCAGTTTAGATTGGTAATGTCCTTGTCTCTAATGTTCTTATAGACCTGGGGGCAGCCATTAATGTCATGATTAAGCAAACCATGGATCAAATTCAGTTATCTCATCTTCGCCTTACTCCCACTATGCTTGAATTAGCAGATAGATCTAAAATCAAGCTAGAAGGAGGATTGGACAATATGATCATTTCATTATATTCTTGGGAATATCCTATTTATGTCATTGTGCTTTGACCAAAGAACACAGTAGGAGGACATCCCTTGATCTTGGGTCAACCATGGCTTGCTACAGCCGAAGCATATATTGGATGTCGCTTCGGTGATATGTATATTTCACATGGAGAATCTAGGAATAAAGTTACCTTATAACCCCTTGCCAGATCCATTTAGGACCTTCGAGATACTTTATGGTTAGATCGGAGCAGTGATGAGGAGAATCAACCCATTTCGTTTATCCATCAGCATACTGGGTCTTCACAAGAAGATGAGATTCAAGACTTCCTGAATAATCTAGACACTATGCCTAATTTTGAGCTATTGAGCCAGATCTTTAGCCTAGATTTTTAAGATAACCATGATTATCATTCTTCTGTACTGCTGCATTTGACCACCCCCTTGAGTACTCCTGAGCCTGATACTACTCTTGTTGA
>APFE031072487.1:14687-28040 GCA_000404065.3 Pinus taeda
AGGGCACAAAAATAACAATAGTGGGCTTCTATGGGGCACAATAATAACAATATGGGGACAATAGGGGCACAACAATAAGAATAAGGGATACAATGACAATAGTAATGGGGGAATCACTAGTATTATAGGGACCTAACAATTTGAACCATTTTTTAATTGTTTTAATCAAGAAATTTGGTGGGCCTTTTTTTGTAAGCTTGAATTTAAGCTCGAGCCGTAATTCTTTTAAGGCATAGGACTATTGTCGATTTCATGGGAAAGTGAATACCTTGGTGGTAGACTTTTAGGGAAGTATGAGATTTGATTGTCTTAATGCTCTCTTAGAAGGTAGAAGACCTGGACTAGAAGCCGTATTTGAAAAAAGCCCTGCTCTTGAACTCTTAGACAAATCTTGAGATGACATTCTTAGAAAAGTCTTTGATAACTTCTTCAATGCGATTCTTGGGGAGATGAGTTGTAACCTATTTCATGGAGAACAAAATATGAATATTTCTAAAGAAGACCCATGAGACATGCAACCTATCAAGGGTTACTTCCAATTCATTAATGACCCATTCACCCTTTGAGATAATGACAACTTTCCTCCAACAGGGGAATGCCCTACTTAGGAGTGTTGTGCATCTTGGAGGAGGGCATCTGGACTTAGGTAGCCTGGGTTAGCTTGGATTCTTGTTTAGAGGCTTGGAGTTGGCTTGGGAACACGATTGCAACAATGTTCATGTAGGGGAATTGGATCTAGTGGAGAACACTACATAGGAGAGATCGAGTCCATGTGGGCTTGTGATGGAGGTGTGTTGACATCATCTTGTGGTTGTCATTTGTGTACAAGATCACCTTGGAACATGACATTTGTACCCTTGGATTTGAGTGCTTCATGTGTGCAGCCTACATGTGATAGGTTGTTGGTAAGGTTATGTGCCCACATTGTATTGTTACCCTCCCTTACCTCCAATATATATAGAGCAAGGGGAGAATCCTTTCATAATCATCATCATCATGTACTCTTCTCTGTATACTTGTTTTCTTGGAGTGATTTATTGGGGTTCATTAAGAAACCCTAGGAGAAATTATACATGGGAGGAGGATGCCTTTGTGGAGATTGCTCTTGTGATTACTCTTCGTGAAGAAAAAGACTCGGAAATGATCATTGCATAACTTGTGCTCTTCATTCTTATTCTCTCTTGTAGAGATGTGACCTAGAAGGGCACACTAGTCTCCTCTCTCTCTCTCTTGAAGTTGCTAGGGTTCATGGTCTTCTTGGAGTGCCTTGAAGTCTAGGGTTAGGGTTTCATGGTCTTCTTGGATCATCATGATGATTTGAAGCAAAGGGGCAATTTGCTAATTGATATGACATCATAATTGAATAATCTAAGGGCTGTTTTGCTGCTGCTATATTTACTTCTATAACTGCTGTAAAAGTGAATTTTCGTAGTTCTGGTTTACACGAGTAAGCTGCCTTAAAGGGATGAAACTCTTGCAGGTTGTGAGGTACCTTTTTATTCGTTGGATTGACTAGAAGATTGCACTATTAGAAAGTGTATAATTGTACTCTTTGTGCTGCTGTTTTCTACTCTATTTCATGAAAGCCCCAAGGCTGAAATTCATGGGTTGTAGATCTAGTAAACCTCTAGTTAAAGTGCTAAAATTTATGTTCTGCATTAAAAGTCAAATACCTTTATCTTGCATAGCAATTTCTAGAGAAAATCTTGTTATGTGTTTTCCACAAATGAAAGAGAATTTTGATTTTGAGCCAACTTTGAACAAGCCATTGGCACAATCCCAAGTCATCTTGGCTTTCTTACACACAGAATAATGCTCAAGGGATTCAAACTTGCCATAAAAGATATGAGGAGGATGGCTAGGTCAAGGTAACAGAGGCATTGGTTGGCAATGAGGAATCCATGCACTAAGGACCATGCAAAGATGGTTTCCTGGTCAACAATTGTCATTTCCAAATTGATTGAACCCTGAAGAGCCAAGTAGAGATCTTTGATTTTGAACACTAGATCTTATTCCACTTATGTCCATTCTAGGGGTTTGACACTTATGGCCACAACTAGGCTCATATTTAGCAAAGATTAGGTAAGATAAGATGATGTCCAACAAATGATCACAAAAGTAGGCAAATGGGACTAAAGGATATATATCCAGTGCATCCAATGTGGGAGTGCCAAATCAATTCGAAGGTAATGCTAAAAGCAAGAAATAAAGAAGCGAAAGAAGAGCAACTGTAGATAAGTGTCTAGCTAAGCAAAAGGATTCTTGCAGTTCCAATCCTAGTAATTCCACCATTTGCTTGGAAGCTTGACATCCAACTTAAAAGACCATTCACCAAGAATGAGTTACAATGTTTTAAATTATTTTTGTTGATTTAAGCCTTCTCTGTGTAGCATTTTGCTGTTTACAGTTTTGTTGCATTGGATTTATAAAATCAATGATTTGCATTTGTGATACATGATCCATCTTTAGGGGAAGAGAGGGAATGATGAAGAATTGCATGTGGAAGCTACCACGGAAAGCAGTACTGAATACAAACGACTGCTAATGAACAAAGCGCACATAGAGGGAAATCGTCAGCTATCAAACTGAAGAAGATGTCTAACACAAAGGAGAATAAAGGGTTTTATTCCTCTTTGTGTTTGATATCTTCTTATGGTATATTTCTGTGTGCTTGAGATCTTCTTATTCTTTTTGTGCTTGACATCTTCATAGGGTTTATAGCAGGTTTTATTCCTCTTTGTGTTTGACATTTTCTTAGGGTTTGGAGCCAACCCTTTTTCTCTGCGTGTGCTTTGTTCATTAGATTTTGTTTATATTTAAGGTTCTTGCTTTCCATGGTAGCTTCCATATACAATATTTAGATTTCTCCCTCTCTCTCTCTCTGTTGTCCTAAAGATGGATCATGTATCACGAATTTGATACACCGACTCTATAAAATCCAATGCAGTGAATTTTGAAACTGTAAACAATGGTTTGAATGCTATCAAAAATAAACTTATGTGACTACAATGCCAATTGAAACGACTGATACTAGCTTCAGAAATTCGAAACACCTCTGGAACGTTCAGTGGCATTTCAGACGTGTTTCACACAAGGATCTTTTCCAGAACAAAAAATTAATTTCCAGCACCTGAGGGTGGTGTTTTGCACAAGGATCCTTTTCTAGAACATAGAAATTAATTTCCAGCACCTGAGGGTGGTGTTTTTGGTAGCTTTGACATGAAACAATGGGAGGTGGGAATGTCATCTAAGTCACATGACACATGTCTAACACGAAGGAGAATAAATGGTTTTATTCCTCTTTGTGTTTGATATCTTCTTAGGGTATATTTCTGTGTGTTTGAGATCTTCTTATTCTCTTTGTGCTTGAAATCTTCACAGGGTTGGTTTATAGCAGGTTTTATTCCTATTTGTGTTTGACATTTTCTTAGGGTTTGGAGCCAAATTTTTTTCTCTGCGTGTGCTTTGTTCATTAGATTTTGTTTATATTTAAGGTTCTTGCTTTCCATGGTAGCTTCCATATGCAATATTTAGATTTCTTCCCCCCTCTCTCTGTTGTCCTAAAGATGGATCATGTATCACGAATTTGATACACCAACTCTATAAACAACAGTTTGAATGCTATCAAAAATAAACTTATGTGACTACAATGCCAATTGAAACGACTGATACTAGTTTCAGAAATTCGAAACACCTCTGAAACGTTCAGTGGCATTTCAGACGTGTTTCACACAAGCATCTTTTCCAGAACAAAAAATTAATTTCCAGCACCCAAGGGTAGCACAAGTATATTTTTTTCCAGAAAACATAAATGAATTTCCAGCACCTGAGGGTGGTGTTTTGCACAAGGATCCTTTTCTAGAACATAGATTAATTTCCAGCACCCGAGGATGGTGTTTTTGGTAGCTTTGACATGAAACAATGGGAGGTGGGGATGCCATCTAAGTCACATGACACACCTCTTCCTCTTGTGTCACGAATCTTTCGTGTCGGACATGACATGATGATGACACGTGCCCGACATGAGTTTGACTCCTGTTGGTCAGGTGCCAAAATCGTGCCCCAATTGTGTGACACATGTCTGCCGAAAATCAACCCCTCGTGCTTCTAAAAGTCGGTTATGAGCCGATTTCCCTCACTTCTGTTTGTTGTTTTGGAGCTGTAGGAGTGTCTGGACGACCAACAAAGGAGGAAGACGAGTTTGAGAGGAGATTCAAGGTGCAGGTAAGTGGAATTCCCCTCCAAATTTTTTACTTTTGCTACAGGAGTCTGCCAATCTGTTTTTGTTTACATGCACAACGTTACAACATTCCGTTTTTTATTTTATTTTAATATTCACGGAAATCATGGCTCAATCATGGCTCAATCAAGGGCAACAGGAAAGCGGCAAAAGAAGGGGAGGAATGCCCCCATTGATAATGAACCCTATCTTTCAATTTCATCAGGGTCTGTCAGTATTGCATTTGTTGGAAGTGGGGCTACAACAAACAACTTCAAATATTGAGAAAAACATCCTTTTAGCAAGACAATAGGCTCAATAATTGAAATATCCCTTGTGGAAGTATGCTACAATATATTAAGGGCCAGGGAGCAAGTTAAAGGGAGGAGGCAATGTTCATTGGATATGCAGCTTTTGCAACCATCTATTCAAGAGCACCTATTTCCATATGAAAGAGCATTTGTTGGGCATATCTTGTGGAATTGGAGCATGTTTAGGAGTGAGTGCATCTAAGAGGAAAGAACTAGAAAGAGAGGCTGATGTTGCTGTGGCAATGGTGGCTACAACATCTTAAGAAAACAAGAATGAGGATCCCCTTGCATTCTTGAGGAAAAGCAATTATCTATTTAGGAGTTCCAAAAGGGGTGTAGGTCAAGAAACAAAAAGGAGGGCACTTGGTCTAATGGACAAGAAATTTAAGCAATAGAGGCGAGAAGAGATTGTTTCTACCATTGGATTTTTTTTTCTATCTCAACTTCATATCATTTAATGTTGCACGGTCACCTTTATTTATTGAGATGTGCAGATCTCTAACTCAAGGGGTTCCATTGGAGTATGTGCCTCCTAGTTTAAAGAAGGTTAGAACCACATTGTTGGTAAAGGCAAAGGAGGTGAATAAAATGCTTGAGCCTATTAAATGAAGATGGCCATCATCTGGGGTTAATATTGTTTTTGATGGATGGATAGATGCAACATGCCATCCACTCGTCAATTTCATGTTGTCTTGAATGCACTAGTTTTCTTGAAAGTAGTGGATGCTTTTGTTAAATACAAGGATGCACAATATATAGGTGAGTTGTTCATTAAAATTGTTGAAGGTGTAGGTGTGAAAATTCTATCACTGCAGCAACTGATTTATTTTTCCTACTTATTCCACAATAAGTTATTTATGAAATTACTTCAATAAACATTAAAATAAATACTGCTGCAGATATCACACCGTAATGCAGAAACAAACAGATGTACAAGTATTAACACATTGACATAGATATTTTGGACAACAGTGCCCAGAAAAACCCAATGTGGGAAAACTGGTGCAGCAAGGGAGGATTTTATTATTCAGTAATTCTTTAGTACAACAGGGTGCCAAACTGGCTTACC
This sequence comes from Pinus taeda, assembly GCA_000404065.3. Classification (NCBI taxonomy): domain Eukaryota; kingdom Viridiplantae; phylum Streptophyta; class Pinopsida; order Pinales; family Pinaceae; genus Pinus; species Pinus taeda. Next base: position 20,287 of record APFE031072487.1, read on the forward strand.
CACAGAGAGAAATAATTCTCCAGCACTTCTCCCAATCCCAGCGTCAGCTCGACTGACCTCTGCGTGGCCCTCAAACCCTCTGTGTCAGCCCCTGCTTGATTGCGTCAGCCTTGGGCCTCTCTGTGTCACCCATGCAGGCCCAACTAGTGATTATGCAGTCTTCTGTTGCCTCTGCATCTTCCTCTCCTGCCTCAACACTAATTTCCAGTGGCTGATCTCGCCTCTTTGCTTCGTACTTGCTGCCTCCTGACTGCTCAGGAGACCACTGGTTCAATTTCTCAGCGAACCCCGCTCCAGAAATTGAATTGACTGGTCTCTCTCAGTGTATTCTACAAGTGACCCTCAAGCCTCCTCTTATAATTTTCTCGTTGACAAATCAATGGCCGAGATTAAGTCCCAAATCAACTGCTAAGATTAGATCTGGCTTGATCCATGACCTTTGGACCCTTCTAACACAATTTTATATTAATTCACATTAATATTATATTTTCCCTAAGTTCATAGTTAGGGACTCCATTAAAAATATTAATTATTTTAATATCTCCCAAACTATTTAGAATCTGCCCAAACTCTTTTTGGGTATTGGAGATCTCATGTGCCTTAGCCTCTCCACCAATATTCGTGGCTAGAGCACATCCGATGCTACCCCAAATCAACACTCCCTCTTAGCAAGGACTATGCTCTAGTAATACACCTCATTGAGTATCACCCTGATCATCTGGCATCGGTCCCTGTGCTGATGCTAAGCCTCCCTGCCCAACATCCTTTGCACTGCTGCATCCTGTACTGCTGCCCATGGCTTTGCCACTGCTGCATCTGTACAACAACTCCCTCTGCATCCGTGCTGTTGCTGGTCCTTTCTCCCAACACTGCATCTGCGTTGCAACTCCCTCTGCATCCTTGCTGTTATCACTCCCATTTTTGCTACTAAAACGAGTTCTTTACCATCGCCATCTTTTTCCTGAAGTAGTCAAACTTTGTCCTTCCAAGGGCCTTGGTGAGGATGTTTGCCACCTGTTCTCTTGTAGCAGTGTAGCTCATCTGTACAGCTCCTCGTTGGACACAGTCCCTGACAAAGTGACACCGGATATCAATATGCTTCGACCTATCATGAAATACTGGATTCTCAGAGAGCTTGATGCAACTCAGATTATCACACATGATCTTGGTCGCCTCCATATTCCTTCTGAATAGGTTCACAAGCAGTTTTCTAAGCCATATGGCCTCACACAAAAGCTGTGCTTTTCGCCATATATTCTGCCTCAGATGAGCTCAGAGCCATAGACTTTTGTTTCCTACTGCACCAGAAGGTCATTCCTGATTCAATGTTGAAACAGTGCCAAGAGGTACTTTTCCGATCTGCTGAACTTCCTGCCCAATCTGCATTAGTAAATCCACTCAATCTGATATCCTTACTCCTGGTGTACAAGAGTCCATAATCGATTATTCCCTGTAAATACCTGAGAACATGTTTGGCTGCTGCCCAATGGGCCCTCTTCGGTTCCACCATGAACTAAGAGAGGGTGTTGACAGCATAGCAAATGTCTAGCTTGGTATTGACCAAATACATCAGGGACCCTATGAGCTGCCTGTATAGGGTGGGATCGACATCCTTGTCTTCTGATGCATCAATATTCTTCCAGTTGGTGATCATTGGCGTAGCCATATGTCTACAGTCCTCCATCTCGAATCTTTTCAGGATTTCTGTAGCATACCTCCCTTGCCGAAGGAAGATTTCTCCCTTTTGTTGCCAAACTTCCAACCCTAGGAAGTAGTTCATCGTCCCAAATCCTTCATATCGAATTCTGTGGCTAGATTCTTCTTGTAGTCCCCAATGAGTCTGGATGATCCTGTCAGAAAGAGATCATCCACATATAATACTAAGATTAGTGACTCGTTCTCTACAACCAGATAGTAGAGATTTAGATCCGCGTCACTCTTGACAAACCCCATCTTCTGCAAGTAGCCATCTATTCGACCATACCATGCTCTCGATGCCTGTTTCAGCCCATACAAGGCTTTCTTCAATATGCATACGAGACTTCTTCTCATGAGTTTTAAAGCCCTCTGGTTGTTCAATGTATACCTCCTCTTCTATTACCCTGTTCAAAAATGCCGTTTTGACATCCATTTGATGGATCTCCCATCCCATCTGGGCTGCAAGAGATATCATGGTCCTAATAGATGTATACCTGGCTACCGGGGCGAAGGTCTCATAGTCAATCCCTTCTTTTTGAGCATACACCTTAGCCACAAACCTGGGCTTGTATTTCTCAACACTGTCGTCTGCAGCGTATTTGATCTTATAGATCCATCTTGAACCTACCACTGATCTGTCTTGAGGGCTTGGCACTACCTCCCAGACATCGTTTACCATTATGGAGTTGTATTCCTCTACCATCGCATCTAGCCAAACCTGATGTTGAACTGCCTCCTTGAAACTGGTAGGCTCTCCATCTTGAGCTACTAATGCCTGATATCTATCTGGATGTTTTCACTCCCTCTTATTGTTTCTTGGCGCACCGATGAAGTCCTTTGCATCTTGCAGAATTTGACAAAGTTCCCTGCTAGTTCTTCCTCTTCCAGCAGGTGCTTCTGTTTGCTCCTCCTCATCCTGAGAATCTTCTTGTCCTAAGGAGGAATTCTTTACTTCTGTTGGTTGAAGAGGTTTAACCAACGACTCCTCTTTCGACTGCTCCTCGGAAGGCATCTTGCGAGATCTTCTGAAAGCCCTGTCCTCCATGAATTTTACATCTCGTCGTACTACTACCTTCTTGCTCCCTGGAAGATAGATTTTGAATGCCTTAGCGTTCTCACTATATCTTATCAGATATCCCTTTTCCGCAATCTGATCCAGCTTTTTCCTCTTTTCTTCAAGTATGTGACAATATGCTAGACTCCCAAATATCCTGAAATGATTGACTTCAGGTGTCTTCCCTGTGAAGACTTTCTCTGGAGTAATCCTGCCCACTGCCCAATGAGGAGTCCTGTTCTGAACATAGACTGCTGCGTTGCATGCTTCTGCCCACAGGAATTTTGGCATATCCTGATCATACATCATGGCCCTAGCTACTTCTATAATAGTCTTGTTCTTTCTTTTTGCTACCCCATTTTGCTCCGGATTATATAGGGATGTCCATTCTCTTCTGATGCCCTCCTTAGCGCAAAAATCATTGAAGTCCATATCAACATATTCTCCACCATTATCTGAGAGAAAAACTTTTATTTTCTTCCCAGTCAGATTCTCCACTAGATCCTTGAAATCCTTGAATCGACAGAAAACCTCATCCTTGGTTTTTAGAAAATAAATCCAAGTTTTCCTTGAGTGGTCATCAATGATGGTAAGGAAATACTCGGCACCATTGACAGCTTTGACGGACATAGGTCCGCAGATATCAGAGTGTATCAATATTAGTACACTCTTGGCCCTGTGTTTGCTCCTAGGAAATGTTGCCTTGGCATACTTTCCTAGAGCACATCCCCTGCATACATCATCTCGTTTCGTACTCAGATCCGAAACTCTTGTTACAATGCTCCTGAGAATTCTCAGAGCTCCATGGTGCAAGTGACCCATTCTTCTGTGCCATAGTTCATTCAAGTCCTTGTCTCCATGAATGCCTATTAGTGCCATTGGTGATTCTAGTTGCAATCTATACAACCGATTACTTTTGATCCCGATCTTCACTTTCTTTTTCCAGTTCGGGTGTTTGACGTATACCTTCTTCTTGACGAAGTAGAAGTCATAGCCCTTGCCTTGTAGTTGCGACACGGAAAGTAAGTTCATCCCCAATCCTGGTACATGCAACACATTTGTAGCACGGAACCGTTCTCCCGATTCTGTCTGAAAAACTATGGTACCCTTCCCTATTGGAGTACACTTTGCCTTGTTCCCCATGGTGATCTGAAAGTTCATCTTCTCTTCTCGATATTCTAAGAAACTCTCCCTGATTCCCGTCATATGCCATGAAGCTCCATTGTCTATATACCATACTTCTGATGATGCAACACTAGTCATACACGCTACTTCTTCTTCCAACTTGGAAGCCAACATAGAGAAATCAAAATCTCTTTCTCTTGTGCAATCTTCTAAAAATCTCTGTGAGTCCCCTGACGTGGATGCCTCTGCATCGTGGTCTCGACCCATAAGTGATTTTCCCTTTTTGTCTCTGATTACTTGATTTGATACCATGTGAAAATTCTATCGCTGCAGCAACTGATTTATTTTTCCTACTTATTCCACAATAAGTTATTTATGAAATTACTTCAAGAAATATTAAAATAAATAATGCTGTAGATATCACACCGTAATACAGAAACAAACATATGCACAAGTATTAACACATTGATGCAGATATTTTGGACAACAGTCCCCGGAAAAACCCAATGTGGGAAAACCGGTGCAACAAGGGAGGATTTTATTATTCAACAATTCTTCAGTACAACAGGGTGCCAAATTGGCTTGCCCATAGAGAGAAATAATTCTCCAGCACTTCTCCCAATCCCAACGTCATCCTGACTGACCTTTGCGTGGCTCTCAAACCCTCTGCGTCACCCACGCAGGCCCAGCTAATGACTGCACAGTTTTCTGCTGTCTCTGTGTCTGCTTGAAAAGCATTGCGTCTGCCTTTCCTGCCTCAACGCTGATCTCCAGTGGCTGATCCCGCCTCTCTGCTCCATACTTGCTGCCTCCTGACTGCTCCCGAGACCATTGGTTCAATTTCTCAACTAACCCCACTCCAGAAATTGAATTGACTGGTCTCCCTCTGTATTTTTCAAGTGACCCTCAAGCCTCCTCTTATACTTTTGTCGTTGACAAATCAACAGTCGAGATTAAGTCCCTAATCAACGGCTAAGATTAGGTTTGGCTTGATCCATGACATTTGGACCCTTCTAACTATTAATTTTAGGTATGTTTTATGCTAGAGCAATTTATTTAATTTCTTTTCCATATTAGCAATCACATCAACATAAAGTAAACTGCAGATAGAACATAAATATAAATCGCAGAAGACAAGCCAAGACAAGAGGACACAAGATGTGGCGCAAGCTAGGGACAAACCCCACAATGTGTGGGGAAACCATTTGATCAAATCTTCTTTTATCTTCAAGGTTCAGCAGAGAAAGAGAGAGAGTACATTTTCAACAGAAGTCAACACTTTGACTTATCTAGATCTAGCATAGATCATTTCGTATAACGATGAGATCACTTGAAGACATTATGCTTCAACTGATTCTCAAGGTGACTCCTTCACCTATCATCGTGCAGTATTTGGTCCTCTAGTTGCACCACTGCATACTGCACCATGTTGTACTAATCATGATTATCATCATGATGCCCATGTCCATGATTTTATCCATCATCATGCTGCTCAAACTAATGTGCATCATCATCATGTTGCTGCCTCTGCTCCATGTATCGATGTGTTGCCCATGCACATGATCTCATAGTGCTACCCATCATGCTGCTGCCTCTACCTTCTCGTTGCTTCATCATGCTGCAACAATTTGCTTCTGTTGATATCAGCCTTAGCTGCTTGCTGTGGCTTGCAGCCTAGCAAAGCAGCTAGGCTATAGTTCCAAGCAATCCCATTATACACAGCGTATTGGTATTCCTCCAATACCATGACTGCGTTTACCTCTTCATTACTGCGGCTTGATGATAGTGGCACCCTTGTCTTGCTGACCAACGTATGACTGCCCAACGTATATAAAACCATGACTCCAGCGTATATATAAGACCATGATGCAACATATATATAAGACTATGATTCCAGCGTATATACAAGACCATGATTCCAGTGTATATGTAAGATTGTCCAGCGTTTACAAACACGTTTATAAAACTGTCCAGCATATATGTAAAAACTGTCCAGCGTTTACAAACACGTTTATAAAAAACGTATATGTAAGACTGTCCAGCATATATAAAACTGTCCAGCGTATATGTAAGACTGTCCAGCATATGTAAAACTGTCCAGCGTATATGTAAGACTGTCCAGCGTTTGCCCAGCGTCCAACATTTATATTATTGCCCAGCGTCCAACGTTTATATTAGCTTATGACTATCCAGCGTCTGCGGCTTAGGGTATTTGCTGCTGTTCCATATATAGACTGCGTATATATGTTTCCATGTATAACCATGCTACCAGATTCACTACGTGCCTTGTGTAACCACGCTACCAGATTCATTGTGTGTATATATATGTTTCCAGGAGCAGAACAACGTATGAGAAGACTTGTGAACAGCGTACAAGAAGTCTTCAAGAACAACGTGTAAGATAGCTTCAATTACTGCGTTGAGATCCTTTATGACTGTGGCTGGGTCTCCATAATTGCGTATAAGGTCTTCCATTCCAGCGTATGAGATATCTCCATTTGACAACGTATAGGTGTCTCTGTTTGCTGCATAGATCGACCTACGGCTAGGGCATCACCATAAGGCCAACGTATTACTCTTGGTGTCTCACTCCTCCAAAAACCCAAGACGTGGAGAGGAGGAGATCACTCAAGAATGTGTGTGCAAAAGACATCAAATCCTCATCTATTTATAGCAAAAACGTATAGGTTGAATAGACATGACGTTTGGGCTTCTAGAGCCTACATAAGAGTTGGTCGGCTTGATAATAATTACATAATCAAAATAAATTCATATCTCCATAAATACTTATCGGAATTGGATGATCTTTGGATCAATCCTACACCTTTCGACGAGAGGAATCTAATAAAAATATCAGAGGCCATAAATAAGCTGACCCACATGGAGTTTGGCCCTAGTTGCCAATTTAACACTAACACAGTTTTATATTAATTCACATTAATATTTTATTTTCCCTAAGTTTATACTTAGGAACTCCATTAAAAATATTAATTATTCTAATATCTCCCAAATTGTTTAGAATCTGCCCAAACCCCCTTTCTGGGTATTGGAGATCTCATGTGCCTTAGCCTCTCCACCAATTTTTGTGGCTAGAGCACATTCAATGCTAACCCAAATCAATAGTAGGTGTTGATTCTTGTGTGCAAATTATTACAGACAATGCACCTGTTTGCAAGGTTGTTGGCATGATTGTGGAAGCTAAATATCAACAAATATTTTGGACACCTTGCATTGTACAAAGTCATACTAATGCCCTCACAACCTCCAAAGAGTACACACATCTATCATTGTCGAAGATTGCAAATACATGGTTTGCCTCCAAATTCATCATTCTAATGAGGTTGAGGGAGGTCAAGACGACTCTTGGGGCCATGGTTATTTTTAGAGTTTTGGTCTTTTTAGAGAAAGACAAATCAAGCAACCTCAAAAAGAGTCAAGAATACCGTGTTAGATGATTCTTGGTGGCGGAGGGTAGATCTTACTAGTAAGATCATGGACCCTATCATTGCTTTGATGTGAACATCAACCTTCGTCTTATTTATAGGTAGAAGGAGTGGTTGAATGCAAAGACAAAGATGCGAGATGTGTTTCTTGATGATACGGGTTTGAACAACGGTGTTGAGTTGGCATTGGCCAACTTGGATCTTAATGTGTCAGTGCCAGAGCTTGTCACTTTTGATGATGGTGATACTTGTGTAGAACATCTTCCGGATTCATCTCGCATTAGGCTTGTTTTGATCGACGTTTCAAACCAACAACGGTGGTTCATCTTCAGGATGTGAAAGAATAGTGGAAAACTAGTCTTCTTATAAATAGATGTTTGAGATGCATTGCTGACAGATCTTATGTATTGTTAATTTATTAAATTATTGTTTGA
>APFE031072487.1:28580-48136 GCA_000404065.3 Pinus taeda
ATTATTTTAATTATCTTTCATTTTAATTATATTAATACATAAGTTAACCTAGGTTTGAAATTTATATGATTGAGATACCTTATTATATAGTTAAATTGAAGTTTGTTTATAGTTTCTACTGTTAATTCTAAATTATTGTTAATTTAATGTTAAATTATATTTTATTATGGTCATAATTCATTTATATTTACTTATTTTAATTATATTCCATTTTAATTGTATGTTTCAATTATTATAGAGATACTCTTGAGGGGTCATCCTCCACACTAGCAGATGCAGGAATTACATTGGATACAAAGAAGGATGATATAGAAGAGAGCAGTGGTGGTAGTGATACTGATTTTGATATTTATGAGCTATAGCCAATGAGATTCTGCCATCATGATCTACTGTTCTAGTATCTACCGTGTTTTGTATTTTGCTATTTTCCATTGGCATTCAAGACTCAATTACTATGTCATACATTTTGATTTTGATGACTTAATGAGAAAACTGCAGTTTATGGTTAATTTCTTGTGTTTGTTAATTTTTCGTCATTGATGTAGTAGTAAGTACTAGTTGTATCATTTATGAATCATGATTGTATGTATAATATATGATTGAATTTGTTTCATCATCATGTACATGTTTTAGTTTTCAAATTGAATGAGAATATGCCATATATATATATATATATATATATATATAACGTGTCCTCTGTGTTATGTTCTAGGGGGTCGCCATGTCATGTGTCAGATACTCATATTTTCGTGGCCTTTGTGTCCCGTGTCCTTGTGTCACATGACTTAGAATCCCAGTCATATGTACATCGAATCATAACATCTCACAACAATCACCATAAGCAAATACACTAAAATAAATGTCATATACAAATATACCAATGGTCTAGGTTGAATCCCAGTCATCTGTAGTATGTACATTGATTCATCGTATCTCACAACAATCACCAGTAGGATTCAGCCTAGACCATTGGCATATTTGTTTGTGGCATTTATTGTAATGTATTTGTTTGTGGTGATTGTTGCAAGATGTTATGTATCAATGTACTTATGATTGGGATTCAACCTAGACCATTGGCATAGTTGTAATTTTGTATGTGTCATTTATTTTAAAGCAATAGCAAAGTCTAAAACAAACCTAAAAGAAAGAAAACAAATAAACCATGTAGAAAGGTAGAAGGCAACTAAGCCAGTTTTTGGGTGGTTTGTGCCCTAGCTGCCCCCAGCATCCTCTAAATTCATGGCAACGCCATATATAAGCAGAATTCAGGTACAGTAGGAGATGACAAAACATGGATCACTGTAAAAACTAAATGCTTGGTTATCAGGAATATTAGATCACACGTGATTCATCCTCTTTCGAAGTTAGCCTGCAAGAGACCATGGCAAACTGATTATTCCATTGACAATTTCTGGGCACATTATCTGTTTATTTTTTCTTTAATTTGCTTGTTTGTTAATCATCCAATTTTCTGACAATTTATTACGGCTCCATTTGATGCTTTGTCACATCTTCAGTAGAGTAATGAACTGTATTTTATGCTGATCTGTGGATTTACAAGAGCCAAATTTATGGCAAATGAATATTTCCTGCAACTTTGTGTGAGCATCAGTGACCTGATAAAATTATCTTCAAAGTACAACTCATGAATTTTAATCTAATGAACCTCTTAACTCATGTAATTTCTTTCCAGGAACTAACACCGAAGCAACTTCAAAAAGGTAATTCTTGTGCCCTTCTTGAAGTAGAAATGTTTAGACTATTTCAGTTTGACAAATAGTTTTACTTGTGCCGCTGTTGTCTTCTTTTTTTCTACATCGAAGATGCAGCATTTTACTTGTTCTTCCCAGTCAAGTGTCACGTCCAGGAGCCATGGAAGAAAGTCAACTGCAAACTTTTTTCTTAAAGGTTGTTTAATTATTAATCTGTACTTCTGTTTAATTACTAATTTCTGTACTTCCATCTAGCTTTGAGCAAAACATTTTCTACAACCAAAAAGAAAGGGAAGCTTCGCAAGATGTGGGATAGCAGCAAAGTTATATATAATGTGGTTTCATGGGGTGCTACTGCAGTTGGGTAAGAAACGTGACTTCATTTAAAATATTTGATGTTTTATTTTTTATACTTTTTTGGATTTGATATTTCCTTAAGGTTGGATGTATATTAGCTTTAAAGTACATTTTTGGGAGAGATTTATAGCAGGTAAATGTCAGATGCACTCTAGTTTCGTTTGGTGGTCTCACTAAACAAGTAAATTTCAGTGGTCAGTGCTCCTAATTTTAATGTCAGATGCACTCTAGTTTGATTAGGTGATCTGACTAAACAAGTAAATTTCGGTGGTCACTGCTCCTAATTTATAAAAGATGATATGTTCCAAGACTGATCTAACAAGGTTGAACACTTGACTGTGTATATGCCTACCAGAAATGAAGATTATTCAGAAAATGTTATGACAGCCAGTTGAAGCCTATTCTGTGTCTTGCGCCATGTTTTGAAAGTCAGAATAGGCCTTGGAATTGGTTGAAGTTCGGAGCAGTTTTGGGTCAGAATCAGATTGGAATCAGCCAACGACTGGTTTATGTACTGCTTTACTAAAAAATACATGAAGTATTACAAATTTAATCAAAAAAATATTTATCCACACGACTGCAAACCAAATCATTGGAAACCAAATATACAAACTCTGCTCATGCATATTCCATGTTAGGGTGAATATAGCTAAATGGTAGTGATTGCAATGCATTTTTGAAACAAAAGAGATAAACAATGCGACAGTAAATTACCTCCAGAGTCCAGAGTTTAGGAAACAACATGCTACCAGTTACTACATATCACTGATCAACATTATCATTCATCAAAGTCTTCCCATTGTTGGGAATGGATCCTCATTATGAAATACAGGATCATACTCTGTCTCAAACTTGGACATTGGCAATGCTGTTAGTAGTGTGGTTACTGCTTGGCATGTTTTCTGCTACCAGTGGGTTATCATCTAAGCCCATCCACACCTTATATAACATTGTTTTAGGGTTTGGGGGATGGCGTGCGGGGTGTTATAGGGCATTTTTGTTTTTTTATTGTTTTATCATTCCAGGATTTTCTTGTGGTTGGGATTGTGCCAGTCCATAGAGGAATCAGTTGAACCAGCTGGTTTTACCGATTCCATATTAAACTGGCTGGTTTGGTACGAAACCAGTTGCCCAACTGGTTCAAAGGCCTGTTTACTGTATTTTAGGGTCAAAGTGTAATGGTTTTTTAAAACATATCAGTTATCTACATTATCAATCATCAAAGTCATCCCATTGTTGTGAATGGGATCCTCATCATGAAATACAGGATCATGCTCTGGTTGAGACTAGCAGTAGTGTGTTTAGTGGTTGCGATGTTTGGGGCTACTAGTGGATCATCATCCAAATCTATCCACTCCTTATATAACATGGTTTTTGGGTTTGGGCGAGGGTGGGTAGAGGATTTAGGTTGTTTTTGCTCTTTTATTGTTTTATCGTTCCAGTATTTTGCTGTGGTTGAGGCCATGCCAGTCCATGGAGGAATCAGTTGAACCAGTTTCTTTTAACAGTTCCATATCAAACTGGCTGGTTTGGTATGAACTTGGTTGCCCAACTGGTTCAGTTGCTGGTTTACTGTCTTTTAGAGTCAAGCTGGTTGGTATTAGGCTAATACCAACCAATATTTATACCATCTATCACTTATAATTTTACAAACTAGACTATTAACTGACTATTGTTGGTTATCATACATCACATCCTAAGCAATGGGGCACAGCTCTCAGGGGGCCTGTGTCCTATCCCATGCACTGGACATGTGACACACTAGGACATGTTTGGCACAGGACACATGCCAAACATGTGTTGGACACAAGTCATGATGTGTCCAACACGTGTCTGCAGGAAAGAAGCCATGGGACCTCTAAAAAATGTTTTTACTTCATATTTTCACTTTCAACTGCAGGGAAGGAGCTTTCATGGTCTGTCATTGTGAAGGTGAAAGGGTTAAATCAAATTTGAAGGATTCCAAGTGCTTTTAAGGCAGATTAGCAAACCAGATCTATTTTTTTCTCAAACAGCAGCATTTTCTTATTCATTCCACAGAAATCATGGCTCAGTCACCAAGTGGTGTTCCATCTGCTGCAAGTTGTATATCCCTTAGGAAAAATTTGACCTTAAGGTTGAAAAGAGCACATGACAAATTTGTATTATAACTAGTATCACAGTGTTCCTTCAATTTTTTTCAATAATAAACAATATTTAATACAATAAACAGTGTATCAAGCATTTAATTCCACCAACAACTTGTTTCCACAAAACCAATCCAACAGTACATACTGGGTTTAAATGCAGAGTCCTTTCAAACTTCACACCACAGTTTAGATACACAACAATTGCCAAATTGTCAGCAAACCCTATTAACCTACTACTCTTGGCCTGACCTTGCAACCAGTCACAGTAATAGCTGCCTCTGTCCAACCAACCAGACTCTGTTGCCACAGTTCATGCCACAGAGGTGTTCTGGTGCACACACCTTAGATTTGTCCTGCTGCCACAGATATGCACAGAGTTGATGCTGCTGCTCTTGAATCAGCCCTATGCTGCCTTAAACAGACGTCGCTGTCCCAACCAGACCACAGGAGGGGCTCCTGTCACAAATTCGGGCAGACTCTTGACCCAGGTATGTTCTGAAGTCCTCTGATCTGTCTCAAGCTAAGTTGCAGGAAATGTTGGAGAAGGGTCCGTTTCCGCCGGAAATGAAACAGAAACGAGGAAACTCGTACCGTACGGCTTGGAAATTCGTTTCCGGCCATACAGGCCCATTTTTCAAGGAGGAAAAGTGGCCAGTACGGCTGGAAACGCGTTTCCAGGCCGTACGGCGAATAAAATATCTTCTGGATGCTTCTAAATGCCTCTCAAGTTATAAAAAAGAGTATTTTTTGAGTGGGGCAGCCTAATGTTCAAGCCTATGGCCCTAGTGTTGATATGCAGTTCATGGTAATGTTTAAGAACATTCTCCTTTATTTTTCTTTTTCATCCTTTTACTTAAATTTTTTACGTTACCACGAAATGACTCAGGATGTTTGAGAGTGGTTTCACCCTCATTGGATTTCATATGGAGAAAGTAGAATTTTAGATCTCACTCAAAATCCAGCAGACTTATCTGTTTTTCAGGATTTCAAGATTGGGGGGTTTCAATGTCTCCATTGGATTTTGTCATGTACTAGGGTATGGAACTTGTATTTAATCAAGAGAACCAAGCCCTCTATGCAAGGGAGACTCTTAGTAATCAAGAGCACATAAGGTACTAGGGTATGGAAATTGTATTTAATCAAGAGCACTAAGGTCGTTCAACTATGTAGGAGGAGACTCCCAATCAAGCACAAGACAAGAAATTAGAAATTTCTCGTGGCTGATTTTGGATATTGCTATTTTCATTATGTGATCATTCATGAGTAAATTGTGATGTAAATTTAGGAGACTATTAGTTTATGCATTGACAATTGACAATTTAATCATAATGTAATAAATTAGTTAGAATGTATCAATTGCTTTATATTGCACATATTTCTTAAATGTCCGTATATATAATATATATATATATTATATTTCATTTCCCCGTTTCCACAATATTGGGGGCGGGGGGGGGGGGCACGTTTTCGTACCCGTGCCCGTTTCGGAAACTCGTACCCGTTTCCCCGTTTCGTGCGACTTAGGTCTCAAGATGTGCTGCTGCCAGTGAGGAACGTCCCAGGATATTCCTTAGCCCAGCGGGGCTTAAACAACCCTTGCTATCACAGAATACACACTTGAAGTGGGCCGCTGACTCAGTAGGGTTTTGCTGTCCTAGTTAATGCTTCACTGCTACTGCAAAGCTTCTCTAAGGTGCCTGTTGCCTCAGGTAGGGGCCTAGGAAATCTCTGCTGCCAAGATTTTTTTTCTCAAATAAATTTCTTGCCACAGGAAACTCCTTGAAGGGTGTTGCATACCTCAGGGAGGGTTTTCAGGGCTGTTTGCTGCCCAGGTTTGACCCTCGCTGTCCCTGGAAATGCTCTAGACAGGCTTCGCTGTCACAGATTTGCTCCTTTGTTGCCCAAACAAACCATGTCACAGAATTTCTCCCTTGATCGCCACAAACAGATGAATAATGCATCAGAAAAATATGCCAAATAGAACGAGGGGAAATGATTGGCTAGGTTGGAATCTTTCGCCACCAAAACCAATCAGAGATAAGTGGTCTTAAAACCCTTCAAGAGTTCACAAATCAGAATATCAACAAACCATGATGATAAAAATGATTATCCTCTCTGCTTTTTATAGATTTCCTTTCGGGTCTTCCCTCCTAATTTGAATTTGAGTGGCTAACAATTTTGTTTCCATTTACCCCAAATTTGGCTGTTATTACAAGTTTCCCTCATTTACCCCAAATTATGTGATGTTATCCCAATAACATCAAATAATGGGTTCCCGCCTTTACAAAAGACTGTAGCATACGGGGTTAGATAGGCTACTTTGTCCTCCTTGGGCCATTCAATTAGAAGAGGACATTACAGTTCCCCCTCCCTGACATTGCTTGTTCTCAAGCAATTGCACGTTCCGGTATTGCAACTTCTGTTCTGCCTTCATTTGCAAATGGTATCAGAGCAAAGGGTATTGAGTTTGAAACACCCACGGCTCACGCTGGGCGGGAGATTGTTGGAATTGAGTCAATTTCCTCTGGAGGATCCATTAACTCTGGTGACACGTTCATTCACTGACACCTGCAGGTTTTGGTGTAACGGAAATCATGATCCCAACAGAGGTTGGCCAGATGGTCACTGTGATACAATTGGAAGCTTTTTATGTGCTAGTTCCAAGGATCTATTTTGAACCACAACACCTTTCTTCCAGTGTCACTCCGATGATGGCACTGACAAGCACAGTGTGGGTCCAGGTGTCCTTGTAATGTTATCTGAGGAATTTTCGTCCAGGTGTCCTTGTAATGTTATCTGAGGAATTTTCACTTACTTTCACAAGTTAGTTATACTCTAAACTTGTACCACGGGGCACCCTTTTCTTATTGGCAGGCTGAGCACTATCTCTATTGACAGAGGAATAAACTGTACTATCAGTGTGGTTTATTTCTGGTAATAAAATAGAACTCTTGATGCTATTTGCTTGCATGCCTTGACCTTTAATAACAGTTCTACTTTGCAGGCTACCTTCAATTAGCTCATAAGCAACTCCTTGCGACTAAGTTCCACCATTAGTTGACCAGATGTCATCCTTGTCTGCACCCATGATTTCTGGCAGTACCTCAAGCTACAACGGATCTGCAATTGGCATTTACAGCCAAGTATATATGCTAGGAAGATGCCACAATACCCCATCCAATACTTGTATCCAAATATTTCAAAGCTGAAAATAAGAAGTAAAAAGACAAATTTCTATTGAATAACAGCCCCCGTACATAACATAATTTAGATCTGAAATTAAAGGGCCTCAACAGTACAAAACATCATTCCTTTCAGCCTCTCTGCCAGAAGTAAATACTTTAACAGCAATCTAATTTTAGAAGAAAATGAAAGATACAAATATGAAACAATGGCTTTACAATACAATATAGCAGCCCTGAATATTTCCACAAATAAAGCTCTAGATTTGCCCCAAAAACATCTTCAAATTCCAGTGCTATTGTGTAAGGTTTTTCCCACTGTGAAATCCTAAATTGCTGAGGGATGGTACTTATTTTATAGTTGTGTACCTTCAAATTCCTTACAATGAAAAATTAAAAAAGAACCCTAGAAGGATTTGGATCCTGATCCAAGAATATTAATAAGAAGTCATGTGAAGCCCCCTTGACTTGGAAAGGTCCTTGCTACCATGTGTCCGTATGGGTGCTCCTCAAATAGCACTGTTTGATCCCTTCAAAAGCTGAAATATCCTTGGAAAGGTGGATCTCTATGCAGGCATGCAGTCCACGGGCAGTGGTTGTTTCAACCACCCCTCAAAGCTACCAGGCCCTCATGGAGAATCGTTATTCTTCAATTAAGATCATTATAAAATATGATTTGCACTCCAATGTTGACCACCCTTGATGATATCTCTGACCTTGAAATGTGGAACCTCATGCCACATGTTTTGATACCAGCCAAAGCATTTCTCCGTTTAGGGTTGCCTTTGTCTTGCCAATGTATATGTAATTCACGAATGCAAGAATATGGCTCCATATATGTAATTCTTACTTTTTGGGGAATGTGAACCATGCCCAAAGGTGACCTCCAAAGGTCTAAACTGCATCAAATCATGGTAGAAACCCTTCTTGAAACCAATACTGTCCACCAAGGGGATCTCAGAAGCCTCTAGTCCAACTGCTATAGACCTTATGCATGTGGAAATTCCATGGATGCAGAATTTGCATGGAAAATTCTGCATTCAAGTGCCTACACAAATTTGAGTAAACCTGTAAGGAAATAAGTAAAAAATATGACTAAAAAACAATCCTTGACACAAGTAGTGCCATACTGTTTGACTAAGTAGTCTATGTTATATTATGACCCAAAATGATATTTTGGTTGGGATAATGGATTTTATTTGCATATGTCAGTGATTGCTTAGTGGATAAATTATCTTCTGGACATGGCTTAGCTCCTCAAGTTCAGTTATGTTATCTCAAGGAGTTTGAATACTTGGAAGCAATGATGACATTGCATTTCTGTGCTTTTGTTTCTTCCATTATAACATGGTCGGGTGAAAAATTCCAAGGATGCATGTTATCGTTTGCTTAATTCTGTGATTTTGTTGTTCTTCATTGATAACGTATTTGGTGAAAATTTCCAAGGATGCATTGCTTGTCAGCATCTGACTGCTAATTCATCATTTTTGCAGGATCTACCAAAATCCGGCTTTGATTAGAGCGGCTTCTGTTGCCTTTTGGACCTCTTGTCGTGTAGTTTCCAAGTTAATGTGAACATACAATGGGGAATATGACTAACAGTTGTTGCCTTGTATATTAATGAATTCAAATGCTCATGGAGCAATTGATTAAGGTTATTCTTTTCCATTTGGGAGTTTCTATTGGAGAATTTAATGAGCTGATAGTTGTCCATATAGCTCTCTTTTGTTTTCTCATGCTTTCACTATCTTTTCAAATGCAATGTACAAATCTATCAATGCTGTACAAGAACTCGAACATAGATATTATGGACGTTGTAAGGGAAAAGTTCAATTTAGAGATACATTTGCACATAAGAATACAAAGAGGCGTTTTATCCTCTGGTAATTTGATCTACGTTACTACTATGGTGTTATTCCCTATTTATCAATCATCTGTATTATCTATGTAGGCTTTCTGGGTGATATAACACATTTTCCCTTTCAGACCAATCATTTGTCATCAAAGATTTGGTGAAGTATATTCGATGAAATGCAGGAAAACTTGTATTGTAGTTGCCCGTGTTCCTTAATAAGTTAAACTATGGTAATCTCACAATAGATTTTAAACATTACTTTATGGGCTTTTAAACATGTTTGTATTACCAATCCCCACACCAAATCCTATTGATCTTACTCTTGGAGTTTAGAATTAGTGGCCTTATAAATTGACCTCTATCAAATTGGAGGTTGCATTATTGTGTGGATTCATAATGACAAACAAGCAATATGCAAATAATGTAAGTTATTGAAAGTTCATAGTACGATGTGAGATACCTTGTTATGTTTCATGTCATCACTAAATTCATCGAAAACAAGATAACACAAAGGCATGGATAAATGTTTATTGGTTGACATTGAAAAATACCCAGGGCTTTGAAACTAGTTATTCATGTAGCAAACACTTTGGGAGATGTATAAGACCTTAGATAGGCATGTTAAAGGCTGTTAATTTAGCCTCAATTGATGACTTAACAATATAGGAGAGGGTAATTGCTTTGATTCTTTTAGCATTGACCATCAACTAGAGTATAATGATAATAATGAATACAAGAGCTCTTTTTTCTCTCGTAATGATAATAATGAATACAAGAGCTCTCTCTTCTCTCGTATATACAAGCGACTCGTGAGGGAAGCTAACATAAAATACAAATGTACTCATACAAGTAACCAAAAAAGCAACTCCACATGCAATGCCCTACAATACAAAGATGCATATGTGTCAAACTAAGGTTTATCAAACCATAAGTGAAATGCTTTCCAAAAGTATGATCCTCTTTGGGCTCAATCTATGCCCTTCTAGATAATGTGCTCTCCAACAAGACATTAGTCCAACACTTCCTCTTCTACAATTGTTTGTTGTCCAACTCTAATTGTGTGCTACCACCCACTGTCATGTGTGCCAATGTGGTCACAAAGCTTGGATGCTTAACATATGAGTGCGAGTCAAGTGTTAAAAGTATGTCAGATGATCTCAAGCTTCAGGGGCTAAGTGTCCTCCACCAAGTGCCTACTGTTCTTCCTACTTAGGTAACCCCCCTAATCAAGCATTTGAACCCCCCATTTTGTGCACCCAATGGGTTGGTCAATATGTCAATAGGGGTAATGAACTTGTAGTTATGGATGCTATACCAACACTCTACCCAAGGTTAAACAACCTTACTTTGTTTAAGTATATTCCAAAGTCCGACCGAAGCTTGGAAGTTTATTATATCATGTAATCTAACTTAACTTATTTCATGTTTTATGATTTATTGGTATGAGTTGTGTTAAAGTAATGGCACATGATCCAAAGATTATGGGTCAAAAATGACATTTTACTCGCCCTTAAAGTTTTTATTATTCCCGGTCTAGTATGAAATATTGTAATTGAATTTTTTAGTATGGAAACTATTTTATTGTTTATAAATCAAAATCATACATATATGCAAAAGTAAGTAAGATTTAGGTCTCGGGTTGCGATGAAAAATATTTTCTTTAACATCTAGATTGGGCGATGTTTAGGAAAGACAAAAAAAAGAACCTTGGGAACCTATCTAAAGGGAAACCATGTCGAACTAGAAGCATTTTGAAGAGAGTTCTTAGGGTTAGCCTACCACGATCTCAAGCTTCAAGGGCTAAGTGCCCTCCACCAAGTGCCTAGTGTTCTTCCTAGTTAGGTACCTCCCCTAATCAAGCATTTGAACCCCCCATTTTGTGCAACCAATGGGTTGGTCAATATGTCAATAGGGGTAATGAACTTGTAGGTATGGATGCTATACCAACACTCTAACCAAGGTTAAACATTCTTACTTTGTTTAAGTATATTCGAAAGTCCTTGACCAAACCTTGAAAGTTTATTGTATCATGTCATCTAACCTATTTCTTGTTTTATAATTTATTGGTACGAGTTGTGTTGATCTAAAGATTATGGGTCAAAAATGACATTTTACTTGCCCGAGTTTTTATTATTCCTGTTCTAGTATGGAATATTGTAATTGAATTTGCTAGTAAGGAAACTATTTTATTGTTTTTAAATCAAAATCATACATATATGCAAAAGAAAGTAAGATTTAGGTGTCAGGTTGCGATGAAAAATATATTCTTTAACATCTAGATTGGGCGATGTTTAGGAAGGACAAAAAAAAAGAACCTTAGGAACCTATCTAAAGGGAAACCATGTTGAACTAGAAGCGTTTTGAAGAGAGTTCTTAGGGTCAGCCTACCATGATGAAAACCGAATTGGACCTAGGTTAAGTTTTAAATTGTAAAAACTGAAAAACAAAATGTTAGAAAAACTATTCATAATAGAGAAAAAGCCATGTGACCTAATAAAGAAAATAGAGAAATGGTGGCTAACAAAGAAAATATAGAAATGATGGATAATAAAGAAGATAGAGAAATGGTGGCTATGCCTATGCTAATGGAGTGGCCGAGACATCGATGAGTTTGTCTTTGGAGCACCCAACACAAGGACACTACCATGCATTTTCGCCAACCAAGTATAAAGAGTAACTAGTGGGTGACTTTGCTTTTCCAATATGTTAAGACATTGGTAATCAATGTGATATTAATTTGTGTAACAATTTGATCAATTCAATTAGTTTAATTTTACCTCAAGTTAAAAAAGGGTTAACCATCTTATTGAAAAATATCACATTTTCCTTGTGATCATCAACATGACCATTGCAGTGGAAATCTAAATTTAAATGTTCCATCATAAATAACCTTGAATGGGGTTACTTTACTACTTGCGAACAATGTTTGCTATTTGGACATAATGTGTTTCTATGTACTTACTTTCTTGTATTCAACTTTGTTTTTATCTTGCTTTGGGAGGAGCCCCATTGCTCTTCATATTGCTTTCTTGTATTCAACTTTATTCTGTGTGCTTTTTGTTCTTATCTTGCTTTGGGAGGAGTCCCATTGCTCTTCATATTGCTCTCTCTTCACATTGTGCCTTCTTTACTCAATTTTCTACTCTAGGTTTTTTTTGCTCTTAGTTTTCCTCTGTCTTGGAGGAATTTGGTGGTTGTTCATATTGCTCCTTGTTCACACATTCGCTACATTTTTATTTCAATTTCTCAAATCCTAATCGACAAATTTTAGTGTTTATCATTTATTTTATAGATGTGTCTACTTGCTATCTATTGTAATCACAATTTGTTCTTTAGTTTATTTGTCATTGAATACAAAGAATTCCATATTGAATATTCAACATAAATTAACTTCAATGTGTATTTTACTAATTTATGTCATTTTTAGCCAAATTGTAGAATCTATGTACGTAGGAATATGGGAATGATCACTACATCTAGTAGGGCGATTGTTGAAGGAACAAAACAACGTCATATCACTACACAATAAAAGATGAAGGTGACAACATGTGCTATAATTATTTGCTAGTAAAAAAAAATGGAATTTTGTTTTTCTCTATTGTAGTCACCTTCAATGTCTAAGCTAGCGGTGGAAGTGAGCCATTTAACCAAGACAAAATCTTTAGGGTGTTTCTTACTTGTTGCTTTGGTTGATATGCCAAGGCTTTAATCTATGTTGACATCCTCTTCATCATTGAATTTATATTGATTTCCTAGAATTCATCCAAACTCTTCAAACCATGTTTCACTCAATTTATTGATGACATATTCCTTGCACTACACCATTCTCTAGATATTTGAATTTGGGAGGTGATTAGTATATAACCTTTGAACATTCAACAAATGCTTATAATTATAAGATAATTATATCATTGAAAGGTAGTTGTGGTTTATAGCTGTTAGGCATGCCATATTGCCAATCAAATTGTCAAGGAATTTAATTTAGATACTAGTAGGTATACCATATTGCCAATCAAACTGTCAAGGAATTTAATTTAGATACTAGTAGGGATGGCAACATACATTCATGTTTTGACAAAATAACACTTTATAATTATTGTTGTTGTTTTAAATTCACTTGTATGCATCTAGTTGGAATAGATGCCATATGCATTGCAATAACATACTACAAATAGAATAAGTGATTCACCTTTTAGTACAACGTGTTTTAACACATGCCAATATTACAAAATGAATAATTAACATGTATAATATAAATCCACCAAAAATATGTCGCTGATTTATGTTATTGATTGAGTTGTTTGAGAAGATTTGAAAAAGAAGTTTATTGATTCTGTCTATTAGAGTTGTTAAACATTCTAATCAATTATAATGTTATTTTTCACTTCATTTGCAACTTTAAGTTGCATGCAAGTGATGGGGCAAGGCGTCAACACACATTTATAAAAATGTAGAGAGTAAGGTGGTTCCTGACCTTATGAAGTAAAATTAACTCCACTTATAACTTCTAGAATTTCCATGTTATATTATAAACGTTGTGTTAGTTAAGGTCCCTTGGTAGTACAATGTATATTAATGATATGATGGGTACACTTAAACTTGTATTTTAAGGAAAATTGTGAGAATTCGTCCTAAGTTTTGTGGCCACCTTTTTCTTGGGACCAATTGTATAATGCCTATATCACAACTTAAAATAGTTACAAGCGAATATAGAGGCGTCTATCAAAACAAAACCCAATTTTAGTGCTTCACTTTACCAAATTTCCTTATCATAAAGTGAAGTGTGAGCATAGGAGACCATTGCTCAATTGAGGTCTGTAACAAAAATAGGTAAATAATAATTAATGAGCCATCCACTCAAAGCTAAGTTCTTGTTTTTGTTATATCTTTTGTTGTGTTGCAAGAAGATGATTTAAGTGTGTGGTAACCAAAATTTCTTTTATAACTTGTAGTTTTAAGAAAAGATATAGACAAAAACTTCTGTTCAATGTCATTGTTAAAGCCTTGGCATATGTGCTATGTTATTGTTCTCTAAAATTGTTTGTCTTTCTTCATTAATCACTTAAAATTGCTCAAAATTATGTATACTTACAACACTATTTGATACATTTAATGAAAAAAAATAGAATCATTATTTTTGTTCCAACGTTCTAAGAACTTCACTCCCTAGTTAATTGTTCTATAGTTTATAGTCATTATATAGTCCTTGCTCCAAAATTTGCCTCCCTTGATAATAGTTTTTGAAAGATGACATAGTCTTAGACCTCAAGTTCTTGGGCCTAGTTTTATTGGAGCAAAAAAATAGTCTAGTCAAAGAAATTGCACAAAAAAGATAGAGGATATTTATAAGTTTAAAACCAAACTTTACCATATTCTAATCATTTTATGAAATGGGATTCAATCCACACTATTTTTTTATCTGATAATCTATTTATATGATATCTAGAGTTTTTGGATAATTGTACCCATTATTAAATTTCAGTTATATCTTCCCGATGGGGGTGAGAATCGAGGTGAATGTGGTCAGCGAATCCCATGAAGATTGATAATTGGGTTGGTGAGGTGGGCCGTACCTCCAGGCCCCCTCATACCATGCGAAGGAGGGGATGGTGTACAGGAGTAGCAAATCTCAGGCGTGTGAGCATTTACATCATCTTGGGGGTGGGAAGAGTCATTGAGTTGATAAGAAGGATGCAGAAGGAGCGGGGACTCCGGTTTAGTGTGTAGGCGTGGTGGTGGATTTACAATTGGCCTCCTGCTTGATGACGAAAGAGGCAACGAAGATGCCCCAGAAGTGGTGGTTCCTTCAGTTTCCTTGGGGAGATACAGACTGCTACACCTAGGGGTGGCCAACTCTTGATATTTCTCGGGCAGACATAGCTGGATTGGGTTGGCAGACATGGTGGGAATGCAAGTGATATTTTTGGGTCATTTGGGGTAAGCACTGCCTCTGCAAAAGCTGACAATGCATTAGAGAGGGTGGCGCTCGGGGCATATCTTGCTCCTGAAGAACTATCGTCCTCCTTGTTACTGGCTCTGTCCATTGGAGTGACTAGTGAGAAGGGGAGCGTGGGGATGAAATCAATGGCGCGACCTCAAGCTCAATTTGGAGAACGGGAGGGACACCTTCCATTGCAGCTGATAGGGCAGTGCACCTCGTGGAATTGGGTATAATTGCTTAGCGACAAATGACACCTACTCTTCGACGCAAGCGACCGAACCCTCTGGAGCAGCCAGGGACGGGGAGGGAGGAGACCCTCACCTTGGCAATCATGATGGACGACAGTGGGAGTGCACTAGTGGGAGCAGTTCGGGGTGATGGTTTTGGCATGCGTAAAGGACGAGGTGGCGGGCTTCGTGGCGGTAGACAGGGCGACCAAAGTCGAGGGAAGCTGGGTTAACATAGTGGGGGTGGAGGCACGAAGACACCCTACATCGGCATCAACTCGAGAAAGATTGGCCCTTAGAGAGGCAGAGGGCGCAGGAAGACTTAAACAACTACAAACGATGGCCACGATGACGCCATGTACCCTCTGAGCCTGCACCACTCCTGCTTGGATAGCTGTCGAGATCTAATTCAATCCTCGATGACCCAAATGGATGCGGAAGAAGAGCCAACAAGGAAAATCATGGAAAGTTGATGGCTACTCTGGAACGCATACGTTATTTCCAATGCTAGGTCAGGGAGCGAGCGATGGTAGTTTGGAGGAGACAAAACCAGTTAATGGAGAAAGTGGAACAACTAGAGACTTGGATGGCGCACTTTGAAGGGCACGTTCAGTGCACCTTCCATCCTCCGCCACGTCCAAGAACTACTCCAGATAACCCTGCTTCACTTACCTCCGACGAGTAGTATGTCCTCTGGTTTTCTTTTTGTTTTGCTTTTCTATTGGAGCCTATGGCCCTCTAGTTTGTGGACACTGGAACTAGCATCCTTTTTGTATTTTTGTCACCTTCTGCAGCTCACGGTCAACAAAATCGGAAGGGGTGAGACCACATGCTTTTTGGAAATTTAGGATGTATATCTCTTTTTTCAGAATGAATAGAATGCTGACTTACAATTTTTTTCTCCTTCTTCAGTTATATCAATATCCTAGGATCTTTGGACTAAGTAATGTTAGTGCACTAAATGTGTTTGAGTGTGTTTGACTCATGAATTGTTTACAAGATGTATATGGGCAAATAAAACTAGGGATATTATTAAATTAAGTAAAAATCTATTTCAAAGTGGAAGATAGTAATGAATAAATGAATATTTGCTAGAAGGAAAGGGCCATGAAGCATTCTTCTAGAAACAATTGCGAAAATGGTAACTTAGCCTTACTATAATGTGCAATGAATTTTTTTATTGACCACCCAGAAAGAATACAAAATAAATGATGTGATTTTAATGCTACAATTCATTTCATTGTATCCAGATAGGGAATAAGTAGTCATGAATCTTTTCTAGACGTTGACATAGTAGTTACACCACATTTTTCCAAGTAATTTAACCTAATGTAGTTCTTATATTGATCTTGCAACTAACACAAATCTAGGGATCTTAGTATATAATGATGTAAACTTGTCATGCTTTCTTAAGACCTTGAAAATGTAGTGTCTAGAAACAATATGCCATTATAAACTGAAAACATCAAAATGTTTTTTTTTTGAAACTAATTGAGTAAATTGAGAATGTTGCGATTGTGTGAAATAAATTTTGGGAAGTTTCTCTGTCTTAATGAAGCAATGTTCAAAAAAGTGTGATGTGGTGCATAGATAAGATGTGATGTGATTTTCCATATCCAAACTAATTTTGAGTGAAAGATGTTGTGTCATGACCAAAGCAACTTTGAGTGTGATTGTGTATCACATTTAAAAAAAATTTAAGTGTAAAGACATTGCATTATGTCAATGATAGAAGAAAACGTTTGCCTTTCATGCACTTTTTGTAAGAAGAATTTTGTGTGTGCACATCACAATAAACAGAGTCTTGGTTTCATGTGATAGAGCTCTTTTAAACTTGGATGTGACATGTTGATTCACTAGGTTTTATTCTTATGTGCACCTTGAAACTTTGTGTTTTGTGCCTTTACGTGTCCAAAGTCGTGGTGTGGCATGTCATGATGGCAAAGAAATTGCTTTCATGCAATTTTTCATATGAAAATAAATTTTTTCTCGACATGTTGATTTTCATTGTTGCAAACTTTGTTTAGTTGTGATAGTGAACAATTTTCTTTTGTGTGACATCACATTGCATAAAATATTTCCTTCATGTGACATTTTGACATATCAAGTGTTCAAAGCATTACCTTATTGCGACATGCCACATTATGTCCTTTTTTTCTAATTAATACATCACATGGTCTCAAACATTCCTTCATAATGAGAGGGAATTTTTTTCAAAGAACTTCCATGTGATATATTGTATCTCCTCAAGCTTCTATCGATAGGACCAAATACATTGAACCAAAGTTTTTCTCCACACAATACATATAAGGATTTTTTTTTTTAAAGGGGGGAATAGAAGACGAATGTGTGTAGTGCACCAAAAATGCTTTTGCCTATGACATATTGCATCAATCCAAAGTATCCTTTGCTAAGACATATGGTAGAACAACAAAATGCACCACAACTTATGTTATTGCTTGAAAATTATCTTTTACATCTTCTTTGCTTGATTTCACGTTATCAAATGTAAAATTTATTTAGTCGTAACATACCACATCACTCCAATTTTTAATTTATTTCAAATTGTGTCAAAGTTTCTTTGCATATCACACACCACACTTTCTCAAAATTTCATTCATCGCGTTAACACATATCACACCCGAAACACCTTTGACTACAATTATTTGCATTGGGTCAAATATTTTGTGAATACGGCAAGTAATTTTTTTTGAAACATCTATTCGTTGTGGCACAATGCATACTAGAGCTAAAAAGCCTTCGACCATGACGTAGAACCTTGGACTAAGTCAACAGTAATTTTCACAACTCGTTGAAGGGATTTGTTGGAGGGATCGAACATTGAAGCACAGTTTTTGAGCTTAGACCTGTGTTCACAAAGATTGGGTGCTGAAGTGATGTAATAAGAAGCAAACTTAGAGTCATAAACTACTTCATTTGTTGAAGCAACCTAGTGACCTTTTAAGAGCAGATTGTAGAGGAGTTTTTTGAAGTAGATTAGAAGATTTCTGTAGCAGTAGCTTGAGTGAAGTGACCCTTGGAGCAGATCTAATAAGGTCATCATTGAAGGAAAGTGGTCAACCTGCCTTCCCAAGAATTAGACCCTGAAGCCATTAATGTTCTCAACAAAGGTATGGGGTTTGCGGTGGCTCCTAAAAGCCTTCCCATTGAAAGGATGATATGTAGCATAGAAGATGGGATTAGTAACCTCCCTCTGGAAGACAAAGAAACATTGAGGCAAGAGTTTTCTCTCATTATGAGAAAAGCAAAAACCCCCAAAAGCAACTTGAGTAAGGAAGAACAAAAAGCCTTCAAATCCTTGCGGAATAATGACAAGATGGTGGTTCTTAAAGCAGATAAAGGAGGAGCAGCAGTCATCTTGGATAAGGAAGACTATGTTAGGAAAATGAAGGACCACCTAAATTGTGGCAGTTATAAAAAGTTGAGCAGTAATCCCATTCCCAAAATCATGAAGGATGTAAAAAAGATCATCTCAGACTCCAACCTTGACGAAAAATTAAAAAAGAAATTAATCCCCTCTTGTGAAACCATCCCTAGAATCTATGGACTACCCAAGATCCATAAGGAAGGGGTTCCCCTTAGACCGATAGTTAATACTATTGGTTCCCTAACCTATGAGCTTGCTAAATATGTTGCTAAAATTCTTAAACCCCTTGTAGGAAATACTGATTCCTTCATCAAAGACTCCCAGGACTTTGTGAATCTTATTAAAAATGAAAGTATGGAACGTGATGACATCCTTGTAAGCTTTGACGTAGTATCCTTATTCACAAAGATTCCTCTGGATGAAGCCATTCAGGTTATAAATGATGTTACTGATCCAGGAACTGCAAAGCTGGCTGAAGTCTGCTTAAGGTCAACTGTGTTCACCTTCCAAGGAGTATTTTATGAGCAGACATCTGGTGTGGCAATGGGATCACCCCTCTCGCCAATCGTGGCAAACCTATACATGGAATACTTTGAAAAGAAGGCCCTGGAATCATATCCTTTAAAGCCAGCCTGGTGGAAGCGTTTTGTTGATGATACCAATATAAAATGGACGCATGGTAAAGCAGAACTTGACAAGTTTTTCATTCACTTAAATTCTATCTCTCCGGAAATAAAATTCACAATGGAGCTTGAAGAGAACATG
>APFE031072487.1:85999-103060 GCA_000404065.3 Pinus taeda
CTCAGCCTTGCTGAAAAACTGCCCTGCTGAAACTTCGTTGTTGTTACTCCGCTACTGAAACTCCTCTGCTGATACTCCGCAGCTCACTGTCCAGAAATCTCCCTTGCTCTCTTGCTCTCCTTCTCTCAATCTGCTCATGAAAGAATTGAATCGAATGTGATCTTTTCCTCCTTTTCCTCCCTTAATATAACTCCAAGTGACTTTTGGGTGATCCAAGTGACTTTTGGGTGATCTCTAAATCCAATGGCTGAAATAGATTTAGATCAATGGCTGAGATTAAATGCACATTTAAATCTCACTTTCTATTTTTTAATTCACCCCACTTTAATAAAGACCCACTTAGTCATTTATTTCCAAAGTCACTTTTCCTTTCTAATTTTTCATTGACTTTATAAAAGTCACTTTAAAATTAGACTTAGTAACTTTATCACTTAAAGTCACTTTTAAATTAGATTTTAACTTTATAAAAATTATAAAGTCACTTTAGGAGAAAAATTAAAAATTTTTGGACACTTTTCCCTAGGCCAAAGATCAAAGCCTAAGGGAACCACCTGTCCTCTGGTACCAAATTTCAACACTGGAAACGTTATTGACAGGAAAATCACACCTCGATGCTGCTTTAGTTTTGGATCTTTCATGATATATTGGATAAGTAGGAAACATAAGTTTGTGGCTTTCAGTACGATAGAGGCAGAGTATATTATTCCTCGCATGGCTAACTACGAGATAGTTTGGTTAAGGAAGTTATTTGGAGATCTCTTTGAGAAGATCCTTGATACAACAATGATATATTGCAACAACAAGAGTAGTATCTGATTGACATAGAATCTTGTATATAGTTGGGATAAAGATAACTTCATATATTGAGACAATTCAACTATATGAGACATGCTTAGGCTTGTAGTTGCTGCCTCCATGAGAGGGAGACACAATGAATAAGATATCCTTTTATGATATGTATTTTATCTAACAATATTTCATTTAATATCATGTATGAATAGGAAAAAAAAGGATTGATGCTCTTGGTAATGCATGAGGCAGGGTGATTGAACTCTTCAGTGAGCTGTTTAAGCTGGTACTAGACACAAGCACTTTGATATGTTTTTGATCTTCATAGAGTAGCATGGATTTATGGATGTGACCCTCATGGGTAAGGGTCTAGGCTGATCAAGGAAACTGAGTTATCTCTTCCCCCTTGTCTGAGCTCCTAGGGTGAGGAATTGATCTAAAGAGCTCACGGGGTTGAAGGAACTCACAAACAATAGGTGTGTCTGATCTTTACCTTAGGGTCAGTGTGTATCTCCCTTCTTGTCATCTCAAGCCATGTTTGATTCTTACCTCATGGTAAGTGTGTATCTCCCCTTGTTGGAAATAATGAGAGGGTGGTGAATCAATATTTATTTTAAATTGTTACTTTTACCAATCAGATCACTTATATTTAGAACACAAAATGAGAAAAAAGAATAAATGCTTATATTAATTTCTTCAATAGATCAAGTATAATATATGTAGGGCTCCAACCTTAGATGAAGACACTGATCTTCAATCTCCCAGGCTCTAGCCTGTATTTGCCAAGCATTGACTTAGACTTCCAAGGCTCCAACCTTATCAATTTTGAGGCACCAACCTCAAGGGATCCAACCCTATATCTAGTTTAAGCTAACCTGTTTTGTTAACCACCTTATTTATTACTATGGCCCATCCCATTATTACGTTATTCCTTTGGGTACCTCCCTTTGTACCCCATATTATCCCCCCAGGTATACTACATACATTATTCCCTTGGGTACCTCCCTTTGTACCCCATATGATCCCCCCTAGGTATACTACAGACATCAATGGAAAATGGGGTGCCCAAGTACTCCCCCTAACAAGTTCTTTCTCTTCATCGTATTTTCTTCATTAATGATAGTTCTTCATAGGCATGTTACTCCCCCTATCATGGTGTTCTTCCTTCTGGCAATGTGGTTCATGTTAGATGTGCTTACATTCCTTTATGTGATGAACTAACTCCCCCTGTCTGCACAATATCCTCTGGCTCAGGAAAGATTACCTGCTTAGTGATCAAGTGGAAGACATCTTCAACAACAATCCATTGGATAGATAAGAGATCATGTTCTTCAACAGAGTGTTCCTGAGAAATGATCTATCAAAGAATGATTGTCAATAAAACTCATCAATGATTTCATAAGGCCCAATCATGGATGGCTTCTGCAAGCATGATTAATCATCATAAGACCCCCATAACTATATGCATGGTCTTCATTTTGGCAGAGTCTCCACATCAAATACTTGGAATATCAAGGATAACTTCATCAGGTCAACAACATGTGTTGTTGGCTGGAGTGTTCAATAGACTTCTGGATTCAATTGCTTCCTTCTCCATACTTGTGTAACTTTCTTATCTGGCATGGTTCTAGCTTGTGTAGGGGCCCAAGTCAAGTTACAATCACGCACCATATGTCTAATGTTATGACACTTGAAGCACACTATGTTGTTCATGAATAAGAATTCATGACTTCTTGCAAAATTGCTTCTTGAAGATTGATGGTGACCATTAAATATGTCTTTGTAATATGCCCTACAATCTTTTTCCATGTGCCCAAAGTTTGTACAAGAATAGAAATAACCAAGAAATATACCTTGGTACCTGGGAGAAGAAGGTTTCCTTGATGTACTTCTGAAGTAATTTTCCCTTGGTATCCTTTGATGATAACCATTTCTTCTTACATCCTTGACACCATTTGCATTTCTTCTTGGGGTAGGATTTCTTCCAATGTCAACTTGACTCTTGCCTTTGCTGGAACTAGGAGCATCAACATTTCTTTCTGGCTTCCTCACATCCTTGTTGTTTGAAGCATTATGGATTGCATCATTCTTGCTTGAGGATTCACCTAAATATCCAAGCCTTTATTTATCAAGGGGAGACCTTTGACGACCTAGGATGTCATCTAGGGTTTGAGAACTTTTCAAGTTCTTATTCAGCAAGTCAACTTCATTTCTAAGAAACAAAATTTCTTCCTTCATTTTATTGCATTCTTCATCCCTCTTTGATAGAATGACCTCCATTTCTTCCTTCATCTTGGTTGCTTCACATGATTAAGCCTTAAGAGAAGTGATTTCTGATCTTAACTTGGTGATGTCATCATCCTTTTCTTCTATTTGGCATGTCATGGTGTTTCTCTCCTTTTCTATTTTATCAACTTGTCCTTCTATAAATGATTCCATTGCCTTCTTAGCTCCCTGTGCTTGTTTCCTTTCTTCTTCTAGTTGTGATATAAGGGAGGATACCTCTTCCTTATATTGACCAATCCCTGCTTCAAGTTTGTTCAAGCTCTCGTGCCTTTTTTCAAGATAGCTTGACAAGGTATCTTCCTATTTCTTTGCCTTATCCAATTGATTTGTCATGGACATGAATTCTTCATGGTGATTTCTCTTGTTTTGATGAAATTATTCCTTAATCTTGGTGAGCTCCTCATCTCTTTCTTGTACTTGAAGCTTGACAAGTCAACTTCCTTCCTTGTCTTGTCCTGGTCACCAACTTGCACCTTTTTCTTAAGTTCCTCATTTTCATTTTTCAAATTGTTAATCTCTTCTATGGAAGCCATAAGTTTTTTGAGATCTTCTTAAAAATATTCTTCATTCTCTTCATCTTCTGGGTCTTCTTTAGCCTTGATGTTATCACTCTTATCTTTAGCTTCCTTGATGGGCTCTGGATTTCTTCTTGTTTTCCATCATTTCCTTGACTAGAAATCATTGTCAATGCTCCTTTTGAGTGAAGATCATGAAGTTTATCCAATATGCCTATTGCTGACAAACATTTTTCAAAATTGGCCTTCATAGAATCAAGTAGCCCATTCAAGATTGATTTCATTGCTCTTGTATTATGTTCCTTGGATTCTACATCCATCATGCTATTAACAATCACTGATTTCTAGACTTCAATTCCTTGAGTCTTTAAGAAATTCCTCATTCTTGCCTCTCATATATCAAAGTTTCTATTGAATAATGGAGCCTTCAAAAATTGATTGCCTTCAATTTTGGTGGTTGAGGGAGACACATCTTTAGGAGGATTGGAGAATTTCTTCCTTGGCTTCACCATTTGTGTTCTAATGATCATCCTTCAAGCTATTAGGCTTTGAGTGAAGGTATTGGCTCTGATACCAATTGTTGGAAATACTGAGAGGGGGGGGGGGGTTAATCAATATTTATTTTCAATTATTACTTTTACTAGTTATATCACTTATATTTAAAACACAAAATGAACAATAAGGATAAATTATTTTATTATTTTCTTCAATAAATCAAGTACAATATATGTAGGGCTCTAACCCTAGATGAAGACACCGATCTTCAATCTCCCAGGCTCCAAATTATATTTTCCAAGCACCGAATTGGACGTTGAAGGCTCCAACCTTGCCAATTTCGAGGCACCAACCTCAAGAACTCCAACCCTATATCTGGTTCAGGCTGACCTGGTTTGTTGAGGAATTCGATCTTCTAGGGCTCTGAACCTATCTTCCAAGGCACTAACCTTCTCTTTTCGAGGTTCCAACCTCTTGGGCTCCAACCCTTAGTTTCACTTTGTCAATATGTATTTGGTTATACTTCATGGCTCCCAATGTTTTCTTCAAGGAGCCCTGTCAATCTTCATCTTCATTGTAGTCTCCACGTTATGTCATTAATGTCACCAAACACATTTCCTTCAACCAGGCATCAATACTGCTTCAAGACTCTTCAAGACAACACCATGAATGACTCCCAGTTTTCTTCAACAAGCATTTGCAAGAGACTGCTCCAACACTTTCAATAACTACTCCAAGGATCTACAACAAGTGTTATAGGTTGGTCCCAAGAGACTGCTTTTACTCAAACACATATCCAAAATTGTATGCCTTAGATGTGAATTATTTCAGTCCACTGGTAGAAATAGTTCCACAAATCAGGTTTCAATATATATCCTCCACAAGTTTGCAAAAATGATTCCACTGCAAAAATAATCTCAATAATGTCCCTCAAGCCAAGGCCTGAAAACATATTTCATTGTAAAATAATCCCAATAACGTGTCATCAATAAAGTTCTGCAAGGTGTCACAACAGGTCAAAATTTGTTCTCCAAAAGTGTTACCATAGATCTAAAAGTTCTGTCGCTGGCATTAACTATGGGTTCAAAATTGACACAACCAAAAGTTCTCTGCAATCCATAGACACGGCTGAATCATAGGTCTATCACAATAGGTCGAAATGTGTTGCGGATATGAATACAGTGCCACCAGTTAGCACACAGGTCTGAGGTCTAAGATATTAAAGGTTTGTAAATAATATGAGACTGTAATATGTATTGTTTAAATATAATACTAAGAATTTTCAACAGCCAAGTACGCAATAAGCATCTCCTCATATCTGCAAAACATCCTCTCTATAGGTCTGCAAAAATATCTTTGAATTCCTTCACGATTTATTTTTTCTACGAGATGTAAGGTCTTCTTTTAAATGTTTGCTCGTGCTCCTATGACACTTGCTACAAGGTTCTTCTTCAAAGAGGTCAAATGAATTTGATTTATATACTCTGTCACTCTTCAAGAGACATGTCCATTGGTTTTTAAAGGTGAGTCGACAAGGAGTATTTGGAAGGAGGAAGCCGACATATGAAGAGAAATATATTTAAATACATAAACTTGGTGTCCCTCTTTTTTTTATGACCTGTAAGACTTATAGTATCCTTTATTAGTAGCATGACAACTTGAAGAGGACATGTCAAATATTGGTCTGCCATGTGATGTATCACACATGCATCACATTTGTCCGCCATGTGAAATATGGATGATATAAGAACTTGTTTGCCATGCGAGTGTTATATCCCATGAGTGATGTATTACACCATGCTGCAACATTATATATTCCATGTATGGTCATGTATGCCATGTTTTTCTGCCATTAATCAAAGTTATTTCATTGTTGTTAATAAGGATTTTTTATGATATATTGTTTCAAAACATATTTGGAGCTAAGGATTATGTTTATTTTAATCTTTGGTAGTGTGTAATGTAAGGTAATGTAGGGTTAGGATCAAGGGATTTTATGAAATATGAAATTTAGGAATTAGGGTTTCATAATTAATGAATGAGGACATGGATTAGGATAGAAATATGGTTTTTGGGCAAGGGTAAGGGTGAGGGTTTATTTGGCTAAGGAATAGGGTTTTATCATTTAAAAAAATGCTAGATTAGGGCTTCCATGTAATTAGGGTTTTCTCAAGATTTGCATTAGGTTAGGGTTATTCATGTATCACATGAATATTTTCCATCTCCAATAATGCCATATTGACATCAATGACAACCTTGACCAACTGAGTATACCCCAATATGCATCCTAACCACAAGTTGGGCTTGTTGGGATTGTTCCTCCCCATTTGGCCAATGGGTTGAAATGATGACTTGGGCATGTATGATCCTTACCTTGCAGGGTAAGTGTGTATATGACCCAAGTGCCTTGGGTTGTGTCTGATCCTTACCTTGTAGGGTAAGTGTGTATCTCATTCCAAGGTTGTGGATGCATGTGTTCTACCACTTGACTCTTAAGGGTCATGACTGGTAAGATCAATAAACATTGGATAGTTGTGATCCTTACCTCATGGTAAGTTGTATCCTTCCTATTGTCCTTGGGTAGTGGGTTATAGCATTGGCTCCCCACTGGAAAAGTTTCCCAGGTTGTAGCATTGAGCTCCCTGCTGGTAGAGTTTTCTGGGTTGTAGCATTGAGCTCCCTGCTAACAGAGATTCCCAGGTAGTAGCATTGGGATGTCCACTAGTAGATGATTTCAGGTAGTAGCATATGATCCCCAATGGATATATGGTGGTAACTTAAGCTCCCCTATGATGTGAGATTCTTCTTCTTTTAGATTCGAGAGTGTTCAACATATGAACAAAGATGAGAAAATATGACATTTGATTTGATATTTGAGATGAGGCACATATTGCAGTCAGTAATTTCTCCCTAGATGAGAGGGAATGTTAATTTGGAAGATCAGGGACAAATTCCCTCCATTGTACAACCTTCCTCTTCACGAAAGACCCCTCCTAGCCTTTGGAAGAATTTAATTTGGTTAAGGAAAAATATATTTTAAATATGAAAACCCACATGTGCACAAAAGAACATGTCGACTCTAAAGAAAAATTGGACTCCCTTGGATGCCTATAAATACAAGTCAAGTGAACCTATTTTAAACATTATCATGAATCATTCTTCGTCTCTCTTCTTTGGATTGGCTCTCACAGGCCTAAGTTGGTTCACCAAAAAATGTTTCATACAACTCCGAAATTTCAGGGTTTGAGCTCACACGTGTGAAGTAGGGTTTTTGGTATATAGCCACATGGTTGAAATAGATAAATCTCAACTATAACCTCATGCACATAGGGTGTTCCCTGTGGATGGAGTGTTGTAACCACATGTATGGTAACTAGCTCTATTTGGCTAGGACCTAGGGTATTTTGACAGTTGACCGCAGACTATGACCATTGACTACAAGCTTGGAAATTTTGTTCTAGTTTAGATTTGTATATTGGGATAATTGTTTGGTTGGTTTCGCTGAATAATCTTGTGATTTGAGAATTCGATTATTAAAATCTCCCTTTGTTGAAAATTTTATGACAATCTAATAAGAAGAATAATTTGGAAGGGTTTCCCCCCTTGTGGGGTTTTTTCTTGGTTTTCGACCAAATTATGGTGTCTCTATTTGTGCATGTTTTTTGTTTGTTTGTTCCTTTTATTATTCCACTACATAGTTGATGTTTTTGTTCTTTCTACATAATTTTTATTGATGTTATCATGATATGGGATGAATGCAATATATAAATGATGAAAAGTTTGTTAATGCAATTATCTAAATCGAAGAACAATATTTCCCTAAGAAAAACTATCATTCACCTTATGTAGATTAGCTTTTATATTAGAAAATTTGTTGACAGTGCTGGAAATACGTCAACCAGGGGGTCTCTACGCAGTGAAGTCCCAACTAGACCTAAGATCGTTTGGAGTAGGAGTCCCATCCATAATATCAGTTTGGTTTCCATGTATTCTTATAGATTTTCCTTGGCTCTAATTGTCAGTAAGAGAGGAATGCGTGGTGCCTTCAGAAAACAAGAAGGTGTGCCTAGTGAGTTTTCAGTTGTAGGTGTGTCAAATTTCTTCTATAATGGAGGGAAAGAGTAAAGTGAGCCTCTAAGAGAGAGGTAATAGTACCACCCAAGAAGAGACACACACAAACAAGAGGGATATGTCTAACATCTAGTGAAATATTCCATAAAAGATGTGTCAGCCATTACAACCAATCAATGATAAATATTTGTTTAGCATCCCGTGGAATAGTCCACAAGGATGGGACACAAATAACAACCATTACAACACACTCTTAATAAAATAAGTAATAAAATAACTAAAATAGTTCAACTACTTTAGCACAAATGAAAGGAAACATGAAATAAAAACATTTGTAGAACATTCTTACAAATATTCATAACCCATGCATGAATAACATCCCGACCATGAAGGCTTCTATTATTAATTAAAATTTCCAAGGCACATGTATAAAATGAGCATCACTAGCTCCAATAGTGGAGTGTTGGAGCCACTCCTTGCTCCTCAAAAGAACTAGTTTGTCTCTCTAATGCCTTGCGGAAGGAGCCAAGGTGGAAAAGTCCTTTGCTCATACAATGAGGGTGTATATGTAACCAAGAGGTGATGCTTAACCTTCCTTCTGACTCTTTGACTACCCTCATTATTGTTTGAATTCCTATGAGTTTTCAACCTTACATGACTCTTCATATTATGAATGTGTCCTTTGGACTTCCACTTTATAATACATTTCGAATAGGTAATTACATAGTCCACAATAATGATGTGGCATACAATGAATTGTGACAGGACATGACATGACACTAATGACATGAACTGCATGATGATGTGACAGTTCCAAGTCGTTCTTCTTGCTGCTTCTTTCTTTGTGTCTTCTTGAAAACACGGTACATGTTCTTCTTCTTCCTCCTCCTTATGACTTGAAGATGAGGAGTCTTCCATGTGATCTTGACATTGATATTATGTTAGCGTTCAAAATTCCTTCGTCTTCTTTCCTGATTATCATATTATCTCTTCATCTCCATATGTGTCTTCTAGAATGTCCTCCTTCTCCATCTCATTCTTAATCATCTTTCCATAGCATGATAAAGTACCTGCATTTGCAATCCACTCATGACAAGACAACATCAGTTCGCTAAACCCCTAGTCTAAGATAATGCATATTGATCCACTAACTAAGAAGGAAAAGGGTGTCAGGATGAGAAAGAGGCTCATTAACTGCATAATTATGCAGTTCAACCAGTCAAGGGGAGCCTTGAGCCTTGAGATTGTGCAATGTGTAGTTTAGGCTGGGCTGAGTGAGAAAACTGAGCAATTCTGGAGATCAGTGTGACAGGATGAGGGGATGAGCAATGGGTGAACACATTGTGAAATTATGGGAGTCAATGGAGTTTGGGCCATTGCACAGTTTCATAGTTCAAGAGCTGAAGGATGAGCTTGAGGCTAGAGACTGCACAATGCGTAGTTAAGGCCAGGTTGGGAGAATAAATTGTGCAATTTTAGGAGACAAGGTCGGGCTTGAGCACTGGAATTGCACAGTGAAGCAGTCTTGGGAAGCATGAACTGCGCATTGCATAGTGCCAAGGGAAAAGGATGCAACTTGAGGGTTGGACATGCATAGTGTGCAATTGAGGAAGGGTGGATGAGGCTAGGTTGCTGGGGAATTTCCAAAATTTTGCTAAGTGTGGGACCAAAGAGACCGATGTGAATAGGGATATGAATTGACTATGATCACACACTTGAAACAATTTGAACAACATAGATCCTCCGGAACACGTTAACAATATATTTATCTCAATGTGACAACCTTGAGACGAATTTATGACAAGTGCGACACTAAAGGTACACTTTACGATGACCATGATGACACTTGTACGACAATGATTAAAAGTTTTGGTAATGAGTGTGACTAATGTTTACATGGTTAGACCAACTCATTCACACAAATATAACCCCTTGAAACCACCAGAACAAACATACATTTATTGTATGATAACTAACATGCGAAAAAAATATAATTGTTAAAGTGTGAAAAACTCTTGTGATATGTGGATGACAGTGAAAGTAACACATGCGAGAGAAGATAATATGAAAATGACACTAATTAGAGTGTAGAAAAGTGAAAGAGATAACTGAAAACATGAAGATGAGACTTGCGAAAACAAGGGTGTGCGAAAGCAATAGTTTGCAAAACTCACTGAAATGGAAGTACAAATGCAACTAGAATGTGAGAAACTATCATTTTCAGTGTGCACTGAATATCGACATGGATTGGACATCACACATACACAGTCTTAATGGAACGTTCTATGCGTGTCCAAACTTGCATAAAAGAATATGCTCATGAACTTGTTGCGAACTGAGCATATGTGAGGAAGTAACTTCAACACTTTCGATCCAAGAAGGGAGCT
The DNA here is from genome assembly GCA_000404065.3 of Pinus taeda. Taxonomy (NCBI): domain Eukaryota; kingdom Viridiplantae; phylum Streptophyta; class Pinopsida; order Pinales; family Pinaceae; genus Pinus; species Pinus taeda. Next base: position 96,543 of record APFE031072487.1, read on the forward strand.
CAAAAGCATCAACTGACCAAGAAGTGGCTATGGAACGATTGATCACAAGATCCACAGTAGGATCCAAAATTCGAGTGTACACAAAATTTTGGAGGGTTTTTATCACAACAACAACACTTGGCGACACATAGGTAGAACTCCAGCTTCTCTTAGACAATTCTTTCGTGCAGGGTCTAGTTCTTCAGGAAGTATTGATTCATGATTGAGATTACCATGGATTCCCTACTTACCCTTTGCATAAACATAGTCCCATTCATTCCTTTACTCGGTTAAACATAAACATGAGATTAGAAATCACACAATTTTTCGAATCAGGATAGGGTAACGAAGTTCGCAAGATTTAGATTTTCAGAGTATAGTTTTTCATCTCTGGTGTTTCTCTACTACCAGCATGCTTGGACAGTACCACGGTGGAGTTTCTTCAATGACACAAACATTTCTCTACTACTAGTTAGCCCGGATAGTACCTCAGCTGAGTTTCTTACTTCACCTCTCTATGCAAGAAGACTTTCTCTTATTTCACCTTTATTTATTTATATAGGAATATGCATAGACACTTATTTATTTCATGGGCGGAAGAGGGATCCTGACATATTGAGAGAAGGAAAGGTTTTACCTTTAGAGAAGCATATGTAAGACCTCTATTATTGGTTTTTCTTGTTTAGATTTTCCCCTTGTCCTTCTCTACCTGATTTGATCAACCTAAAAACTTGGAAACATAAAAACCCAAGTGTAGGCATGAGGTTTCCAGAATAGACATGGAGATAATGGTTCAACACAAGGATTTCTTAATGCAAAGATCATATTTTCTGTCGGAACATCATCGAACAAAAGATATTACCCAAACAAGGAAGAAGGACAAATAATTAGCCAAATGTTGCAGTGTTATAAAGTCCTTTTTTATTTTTCCACATTCCCTTTTGAGCCAACAGAGCGTCCTCATGCACGGTCTCACAAAATGAAAGGAAAGATAACACACAATAAGGAAACACAACTAGAAGACAAGATATAAAATGGTTAAAGAAAAACCCATATGTGAAACCAAAATCATAAAACACAAGACAAACTATAAGAAACGAATGTAGGATGGATGCGCTAAAATGCAATGAGACCTACTCCTAACCTAACCAACTAGAAGGTCGAGGTCACATATGATGGAATTTCCAATGTAGCCACGGTAATTTTTCCTGTCCTGCAATCACAAATATGCGATCGAGTGAAACAAATATAAAACAATGTGCAATATAAAAGATAAGAACTTGAATAGCTTGCACAAAAATTTGAAGTTCTTGCATGTCATAAGAAAGACATGCCATAGCCACTACCTGTAACCAGTTTATATTCTTACATTTTGATGAGAACCATCATTCACAAAACTTTGAAAACTTCTCGCAGATGTGTCTCCGTCTACACCAAAATCCTTAGAAGGTGTGAGGAAAGATCAAAACTTGTTATTTGCGACAGAGCTTGCTTGTTAATATTGTTCCAACCATTCAATGATTGGATAAAAAATTTCATGATAATCCTTTTGAAAACCCTGGAATATTTGAGAAGATGAATTTTCAATTAGTGGCACAAGATTACGATGAGAATATTGCGAGGAGAAAAATATTTGATCATATTCAACAGGTATGTCAAGATAGTCAGGACTTGAAATAACCATCTGTGAATGCGGAAGTGCCTCAACCACTTGAAACATTCCTGGATAGTGAGATGTAAAACCATAAAAACCAAAGGATGTAAAACGACTGTCATTGGATGTGTTGATTTGAAAATAGTAAGTCTAATAACAATCATCAGAAACATAATCACAATCAAATGGGATAATTAAAGAATCAAATTCCTAGTTTGGAATTACCAAATATAAATAAATTTGAAGAGCATCACAAATGATTTGCATAATATAATCATCTTCCTCACACGATGAGTGTAACAAACCATTTTATTGTAACTTGTTACACACTGCACTAGCATTGCAATCGTCGAAAGGAGTAAAAAGAAATGCTAGTATAACAAACACATGAAACCAGTTAGGGTAAAACAAGTGAAGAATAATTTGATTCATCAAATAATCCATGCATTCAATGACACTCAAGAGGATTTTAGGTGCAATGAAGAAAATGATTAACATCAGAATATTCACAAGAAGGATGAGGAACTTATTGTTTTCAAAAGAGTGTGACAAGTATGACTCCTTTGGCCAAAGATAATATTTAGAATAATTTACTTCACAGTTCCATGATTTTATGAGAAACATACATTCCAAGCCTGAGTTTGATACAAGAGACTTGCATGAATATGAATAATCTTGAATACGATCAGAAATAAAATCTTAAAAGTTTGAAAGATCATATTCGCAATTCCAAATATATTTCAGGAAATAATTTACATCTGGTGAAACCATGCAGAAAGAATAGTTTTGTGAAGAAAACCATACCTGAATCAGTTCGGGGGTCTTGCTAGAGTTGCGATATCCTAACATAACCATCAACGGAAGTTGAAGTGACTTGACTCCTTGGTAAGTCCTGAAAATTTCAATTGTAAAATCGTATTCCGAGGATTGAACCAGATTATGCATGGTGTGAGGATAACTTCTTTTACTGATTTTGATGGGATCACTATTAACTGGGTGGAAGCCATCTCTGTCCCTGGTTTGATAAAATGTTTTAACTTCAACAACCAGATTACTCAAGTTGAAATATTCATATGATAAAAAATCTGAAGATATATGAGTCGGAAAAATTTCGTGCGCAAGCCAGATTAGAGAGTTTTCATGCTAGAGAAGAGATGATGAGGGATGTAAAGATTACTCAATGATTTGATTGTTTTCATTTTCTTCATGGATAATCTCACCATGTTGTGTCAATTGAGAAGTTAACTAATCATATGAAGAACTAGAAGAGCATGGAGTATCTCCATCACATGTAGATGCATCACAAACGTAGAGCACAAGGGATAGTGAGATGAAGATGAAGTTTCGATAATGACATCTTCTTTGGATGGATTAGATTCAAGATCTAATTTGGTCAGATCATCATGTCCTAGAGGAACCAAAAAATCAAATAATGTACCTAGGCATTCGTGATCACATACATAAACAGAGTCATCATCATCAGAATGATTGTTTCCCAAGGCTACAGATTGATTGAAATAATTGACTGCATTTGATTCACTACCGAGATTAGTAGATTGAAAATCATCCAAGAATGGAAGCACATCATATTCACATGGAGGATATTGAAAAAATAAGAAAGATTGATAAGCATCTTCACCTTCCTATTCCTCTACATGTCTAATGTAACTTACTTGTTTATGATCACAATTTGAACCAACAACTCGAAATTTGAGAGAGTGTGAACAACTTGCTAATGGAGCAGGTTGATTGGGCGAATTATGGTACAAAGAGACATGGCATGTAGATAATAGACGATAATAGAAATCCAGATCAGATTGGAGACTAGAGTTATAAATAGTAACATCATCATGAGGAATTGAGGAGTTAGTCTTCACCATGGCCTTCATGAGCCATTCCGGGATTTCCTCCATTGAATCTGAGTCATGACAAGTGGAAGAAGAATGAGAAGATGGATTACGAATTTGATTTGCATATTTACAAACTTTATTATCATCATACAAAGGAACCCTCATTGGAAATGGAAAAGGAGGAGGACAAAGAAAAAAAGGAGGAGTAAATTCCTCCTCTAAAATTAGAGGTGTCTCGTGATTCACAAGAGTTGGTGAAGTAGAAATATCAGGGGGTTCAGGTTCACTGTGTAAAGAGACATGAACCAAATAATGAAACTTTTGTTCAAAGAAATACCAATCCGCATCTTCTTCAGGAAATTCATAGCAAAGGTGAAGGAATCGCTTAGAGGAATCCTCAACTGATTCATTAGGCTTCATTCTTAATTGGTTGATTCTTTCATAAAATATCAGTAATCATACCTATCAAAAGCTTGATAAATATCCTTGAGGAAATGATGGAAATAATGGATGGAGGCATGTGGTAAGGTATGACAACATTGATTAACATGAACTTCAAGGGAGAGGAAGGAAAGAACACAAGAAACTCTTCATCATTGATTTCATAAGATTCACAAAATTTCTTTAAATAAAAAAATGTGTGCGGTTATGGATGTTCCATCCTCACCATCAAAATTTAACTTAGAAAAGTGATAGATAGGTTCATCAAGGATTGAAAATTTATAAATGGATAAATTAGATAAAAACTTCGGAAGTAATATTTGAGGATGATCCATCTGAGATAAGAGGTTCAAAACAGGCTCAACGAGCACAACTTTTCATCTGGCCCTCCTTCTAGTGCCAATTTTGGATGGTGTTGGAAATCCATCAACTAGGGGATCTTCTCGATGTGAAGTCAAAATTAGACCTCAAACTGTTTGGAGTAGGAGCCCCATATAGAATATCAAACCGGTTGCCATGTATTCCTATAAATTTACCTTAGCTCTAATTGTCAGCAAGAGAGGAACGCGTGGTGCCTTTGGAAAGCAAGAAGGCGTTCTTGGTGAGTGTTCGGTTGTAGGCATGTCAAAGTTCTTCTACTACAAAGAGAAAGCATATAGTTAGAATCTATGAGAGAGGTAATAGTACCATCCAAGATGATACACACGTAAACACGAGGGATTCGTCTAACATATAGCATAATAGTCCACAAAAGATGTGACGATTATTAAAACTAATAAATGAGAAAGATTTGTCTAGCATCATGTGGAATAGTCCACAAGGATGGGACATCAATAAAAACCATTACAACACATTCTCAATAAAATAAGTACTAAAATAACTGAAATAGTTCAACTAATTTAACGCAGATGAAAGGAAACATGAAATACAAACATCCGCAGAAGAGTCTTACAAATATTCATAACCCATGCATGAAGAACATGCCAACCATGAATGATTCTGTTATTAAGTAAAATATCCAAGACACATGTATAAAATGAACATCACTAGCTCCAATAGTGGAGCGTTGGAGCCACTCCTTTCTTTGCAAAAGAACTAGTTTGTCACTCTAATGCCTTGCAGGAGGAGCCTATAGAATTCTTGCAGAAACTCCGATAGATCTAGAATTCTAGTTAAATTAAACACAAGTAATTTGATGATATTTAAGAGAGGAGAGAAAGAATTTGCTCCATAAAATAAATTTATTAAATTAATGAATAATAGTAATACATGAGCGACCAAACCTCTAATCCCAAAGGGAGGTGGTTATATAGAAATTGCCGAACCTAGAAAACTAGGAAAAAACTAGTAAAAAACTAGAAAAGGCTAAGAAAAGCTAAAGGGAGGCCTAAAATAGCAACACTAACTCAAGACAACCTATGCCAACTATTAGCCAGGAGGAAAGCATGAGGAGGGGCACATTTCCCAAGGAAGGCAACTTTAAAACATGCTAAAATGGTCCAGGGGACCAAATCCCTTGATTTAAGGGAGAATCTTCATGTGGGGCGCCAATCCTCAAATAACTCAAGTGGATGAGGTGTGGTTAGGTGTGAACATGCACTTAGATGTATAAATGGTTTAGGAAAGTGGTTGGACTAGTATTTCCATAATATTAAGCCTTTAAAGACAAAAAACAAGGGAAAGTTGGTCCACCAAGCTAGTTTACCAAAAACCAAGTGTGAACATGATTTTTAGTGCATGTGGCTAAGTCAAGGATACTTAGGATAAAAAATAAATGTAGATGTTAGGATTATATTCCAATACCCCCTTCATCCTAACTCACTTATCTAAACTGAGTCCCGACGAAGATGCCATGTTAGGTACTTAGGTACAATAAATAAAATATCTTCATAAAATGAAGAAAGAGGGAAAACCTCGTGGGAAAAACTCCCCCCCAAAAGAGGAAAAAAGGGCTAGGTGGCCAAAAGGGCCTACTCAGCTGTCTCCACCACTCCAAGCATAGCTCTCAGTTTTGAAAATTTCTTTTTTAGTGAAAGACTTGGTGAATATGTCTGCAACTTGCTGCTTAATGGGGCAGTACTGCAGCGATATGACTCGGTCACAGGTCAACTCGCGAATGTAATGCATGTGAATCTCAAAGTGCTTGGTCCTTTTCCTCTGAAATTGATCAATCGATATTTGAATGGACCCCTAATTGTCACAAAATATGACAGTCAGAAGTGGATACTGAATACCAAACTCAAAGAGAAGCCCTTGCAACCAAACAACCTCTGTAGCTGTATTCACTGCACCTCTATACTCTGCTTCAGCTGTAGATAAAGCAATGATGGATTTCTTCTTGCTAGACCAACAAAATTGCCCTAAATCAAAGCTGAAAACATAACCAGAGGTGGACTTGCGGTCTGTAACATCGCCAGCCCAATCAGAATCTGTGTACCCATTCAGTGAAAGTGTTATGAAACCAACTCAAAAAAAGATAGAAAATATAGATCAACGCTTTAGAAATAAGCCTCTTTGAGGGGGAAACCTCCTTTACATTACACAGATGAACAATTCTTGGATGATACAAATGACAAGACCTCCTTTCTATATAT
>APFE031072487.1:103663-145229 GCA_000404065.3 Pinus taeda
GATAATAGAAATAGCACAAAACAATGCTTCCACATCCTTATCCTTTCTTGAGAGTGCATCTGCAACAACATTTTTCTTCCCTTTTTTGTATATGATTTCAAAGTCATAACCCAACATATTTGTGACCCATTTTTTCCGTTCTTCTAAAAATAATCTTTGTTCTAAAAAGTATTTAAGACTATCATGATCCATTTTTACCTTGAAGTGTCTTCCCATTAGGTAAGGTCGCCATTTCTTAAGTGCACGTAGTATTGGCAACATTTTATTCTCATGAATAGCTTGCTTGAGATGTAGTCGTAAAAATACCTAATTACCTACATCAAAACTTCTTTCAATGCGATGTTGATCTGCCTGTTGTTTATTCAATTCTGCACCAAAGTGGTGTTATACTTTAAAAGTTGAAGAACTTGTTGTTGATGCTCGATGTGATCTTTCACTACTTGAATCTTTTTATTCTTGATATGTCCTTCTATCTTGAGAGTTTGAGGAGTGGTAATTTCTTCCAATGCATTACAAGATATGGTCGGATTCATTTCTTGATGCTCGATGTGATATTTCACTTCTTGAACATTTTTCTTCTTGATATGTCCTTATATCTTGATAGTTTGAGGAGTGGTAATTCCGGCCAATGCATTACAAGATATGGTTGGATTCCTTTTTTCTTTCTCAATGTGATCTTTCACTTCATGAACCTTTTTCTTCTTGATATGCCCTTCTATCTTGAGAGTTTGAGGAGTGGAAATTCTTGCCAACGCTTTACAAGATATGGTTAGATTCATTTCTTCTTTCTCTGGGGTTGGTTCTTGATCCTTTTCTTCCTCCTCTTCACAATCAATGTAAAATAATTTCTTCTCAACACACTTATGAACTTTAATGTATTTTCTATCACAAATGTAACAAAGTCCTTTTTCTCTTTTTTCTTCCAATTGTTGTCGTGTAAACCTTATAGGTTGTGGAAGGCTAGAAGAAAAAACACTTCCATAATTATAGTTGTGAGTGGCAGGATTCCTTGTTTCCATAATTACGCTTTCAATTTTTCTTGCCAACCTGAATGCCTTCTCCAATGAATCAGGTTCCCAAAGGTGAACCTCATGTTGAATGTTATCCTTTAAAGTCCCTATGAAGACATCAACCCTTTTCTTCTCTAGAATATCATTTACCCATATTCAATTTTTTGAAATCCTTAATGTGCTCTGCCATTGAACCCTTTTGTTTGAGATTTGTCAATTAGCTAAAGAAGGTGTTACTCTTTGTATCCTCATAATGTGCTATCATTTCTTCCATGAAAATTGACCAAGTGACAAGTGCTTTACGAGAACACAACACTTTATACCATAAAAATCGATCCGGTTCTAAATATGAAGATGCAATACATACCTTTTGTAATAGTTGCACCTCATGTAGATCAAAATATTGCTCCATCTGTAGTATCCAATTTACCGGATCCTTGCCATCAAACTTCCTCATATTGCCTTTTCTTGATTTCAGGAGCTCGATCTTGAAATGCCTGTAACTCTGTAATTTCGGATTTTTCAATTCTAAAATTGAAACCTGCAGTAGCCTTCTGTGTTCTATTTCTAATTCCACTAGTCTGATCAAAATTGGATTCTCCAAGAAAGAGTTATGGACAATCTCCCAAGATGACCTGATTATATACCTTTTTAGAAGAGAAAATTTGTATGAAGTGTCACGTGTCACTGTTTTGACCTTCAGATCTGAAAAATATACATAGGAAACTACATTCTGTCTTCTTTCTGTAACTTCTTACGAAATTTCAATCTGATGCTCAGAGAGAAAATTATGATGATTTTCCCAAGGTCACTTCTTTGAGATGTAATTTGGGAGTCTGCAAAAACCCTAACTTAATCAGATCATAGATCCAAAACTATAGTGAGACAAGATCTGAAATTTGAACACAAGGTTTAGACCTCTTTCTTCTAAAATGGGTTTTTGGTTTAGCTTCTGAAACTTTGTAGTGAACAAGGTATAGTGAAACTTCCACGATGACCTATTTTAGATGAAATTCTGGAACGTGCAAAAATCCTAACTTCCTCAGATCATATCTCCGAAAATATAGCGAGACAAGATCTCAAATTTGGATTCGAGGTTTAGAGAGATTTCTTCTCAAGTGGGTTTTTTTGTTTAGCATCTGAAACATTTCAGAAAAAAAGTTATAGCAAAAATTTCACGATGACCTGTTTGGAGCAGCGAAACCCTAGAATCCAAAGCTTTGATACCAAATGTTATGAAACCAACTCACAAAAAGATAGAAAATACATATTAACACCTTAGAAATAAGCCTCTTCGAGGGGGAAACCTCATTTACATTATACAAATGAACAATTCTTGGATGATACAAATGACAAGACCTCCTTTCTATATATAGGAGTCTAAGGGGTCATAATATAATAAGAGCCAACATAACAATAATAATGTAAGGGCACAATAATAACAATAGTGGGCTTCTATGGGCACAATAATAACAATATGGGGACTAAATTGGCACAAAAATATAATAACGGGGTTGTAATAATAAAAATAAGGGGTTACACTAGTAGTATAGGGACCTAACAGAAAGTGGGCAATCTACAACATAAAAGATACCAAAACTGGAAGTACCTTTCACATATCTAAGGATTCTCTTTGCAAATTTCCAGTGAAGCTCATGGGGCTCCTGCGTATATATGGAATAAACTCCTATTGAAAAATATATATCAGGTCGGGTGTGAGTAAGATACAACAAACTCCCAACCAACTGTTGATATAGTGTAATGTCCACCAAAGGTGTAGTACCTGCATCCTCAAATCTGATCCCTAAAAGAAAGGGAGATGCTGCTGGCTTTAATTCTGTCGTCTGGAAGCAGACAAGTAGATCTGATGCATACTTAGACAGTGCCATCTTGATCCCTAAAGTAGACTGAGAAACTTCAAGACCAAGAAAGTAGTGCAACAGTCCCAAATCTGTCATGGAAAATCGATCTTGCAATGTTGATTTTGCCGAATCAATAGCTGAGGTAAGGTTCCCTGTCATCAGTAAATCATCTACATAAAGTACTATCAGCAAAATGGAATCATCATGTTGCAACAAATAAACATTCGGATCAGATTTTCATTGAATGAATCCAATGGAAAGCAGGAAAGAATCCATATTTGCATACCAAGCTCTGGGAGCCTGTTTTAGGCCATACAAAGATTTCTTTAATCTGCAAACAAGGGAAGAGTTCTGAATGAATCCCTATGGCTGCTCCATATATATCTCCTCCTTAATATCTCCATGAAGAAATGCACTCTTCACATCCATGTGATTAAGTTCCCATATGCGAGAAGCAACAATGGCTAAAACTAGTCGAATGGAGTCCATTTTTGCAACAGGTGCAAATGTCTCTGTGTAGTCTATGCCATGTACTTGTGAGTATCATTTTGCAACAAGTCGATATTTTTATGCTTATCTCACCATCTACAACAATATTTGTTTGATATATCCATCAGCATCGAACAAGCTTTCTTCCTTTCGGAAGTGGAACCAAGTCCCATGTGTTGTTTTCCATGAGAGAAGAGTACTCTTCATCCATGATAACCTCCCAAAGTGGGTTTCCAGCAGCCTTAGAGTGTGACTATGGATCTGAACCAAGTTTTATATAAAAATGTATGGGAAGCAATGGTTCAATGGCATCTAGGGCTTGAAGAGCCCCAAAAAACTGTGATCTAGTCCTTCTCGCATCCGCAAGATCACCGACTAGTTCACCTGCATCTTGTAGGGTTTTCTCTGCCCAAGTTGGCAGCTGAGTTGGAGTAGCCATGACCTGCTCCTCATCCTCTGAATCAGACTTAATAGGCTTCTATGATGGCTACTATGAAGTGCTCGAATAAGTTTTAGACTCCTCCTCATTAGTGGCAACAAGCGGTTCCTCGGCAGGGTCTGTTGAAAAATCATGCAGTGATTCTTCTTCAAACTTCACACTTCGAGCTACAAGGAACTTTTCAATGTGAGATTCCAACAATATATATCCTTTGGCACTGTTAGGATATCCAACAAATATACATTCAACACTTTTAGGCTCCAAAGCCTTCCTCTTATCTATAGGAATGTGAGCCCATGCTCGTGAACCAAAAATGCGAAAGTGTGACACTTTCGGTTTCTTACCGGTCCAACATTCAAATGGAGTGGTGCCTTTGAGTGCTTTGTGAGGAATGCGGTTCTGAATGTATGTTGCACAATTAATAGCTTCAGCCCATAGCTTTGGAGCTAACGGTTTGGACTATAGCATACAATTGGCCATCTCTTTTAACGATCGATTTTACCTCTCTGCGACACCATTCTGCTGTGGTGTATATGACACTGTGTGTTGTAGCTGTATACCTGCATCAATACAAAGTTGTTGCTCATATTTGTTGACATACTCCCCCCATTATCAATATGGAGTATCTTAATATTACACCTAAACTCATTCTCAACAAGTGCTTTAAATTCTATAAGGCATTCAAATACTTCCGATTTTAATTTCAGAAAAAAATACTCAAGTAAAGTGAGAGAAATCATCTATGAAGGGGAGTACATATTGAGCCTTACTGATTGAACGCTGCGGGAATGGGCCCATGATGTCACTATGAATCATCCCAAGGGGTGTAGAATCTCTGTGTGCCTTCCCTTTTTCAAAATTTTGCTCCGGAGGCTTGCCAAGAATGCATCCTTGACATACACCACTTGTGAATTTAATAGTGGGCAATCCTTCTACCATGTTTCCCTTGTTGAGTTGATGCAAGTACTTATAGTTTATATGGCCAAATATTTCATGCCATAACCTACTGATATCATTAGATTGTGACAAAAATACAGTGCTAATATATTTAGGAACAAAGTGGGAGAAGAAATACAAACGAGAACCGTGATCTGCAATTCCATGTGCAAACTGTGAGCCTGTGGAAATGTCGGTAATCACTGCGGAGTCCGAAGTGAACTCCACCTTCCTTCCAGAGCCAGAATGAGTGATATGATATATCGAGAGAATATTTGCGAACAACAAGGGAACATGAAGCAACCCCCTTCAAGGTCTATAATTCCTTCTTCGCACACCTTTGCAGGTGTGGCATCTCCCAAGTAAATTGGGGATCTGGTGCTTTCTTCGATGGAGGAAAATTCATCTTTTGATGCAGCCATATGGTTTGATGCACTTGAATCAAGGATCCAAGCTGATGGAGTGGATGTTACAGCCATTAAATCATGACCATCTCGTGCTCTCCCTCTCCCATCTCCCATTCTGTTATCATCCTTCTTCTTTGCATTCTCAAGCACGGTGAGATTGTGCTACTGCAATTACTTAGCCATCTCATTGAGCGTTTTCCTCATGCAATTTTCTTCAGGATGAAAACCTTTGGAATAGTAGATGCAACGTGTTCTTTCCTTCTTCTTCTTACCCTTAGGCAAAGAAGGGCTCTCTGAAGATTGTACGGGTCTCTTCAATTCATTAAATTTACCGTTCCCTTTTTTCTTGTCTCTTCCACTGCTCTTTGGAGCATCAGTAGCCACAAGTGCTTGGTTCTTTGAACGCTTGATGGCACTCATTTGGACTAAATTATCTTGCTCTTGAGTCAATGCCACAATGAATTCATTCAGTGGAGGAATTTTCCATTTTTCTTGAGTCAATTTAGATGCTTGAAAAGATAATACAAATATGGAATATTCAAGGCTTAATTTCGAGAGAATCAAAAGGATGAGTTGATCTTCCTCTTTCTTGAATCCACATGCATCAAGTTCAACGAGGATGGATTTAAGCTTGGTGAAGTATTCTTGCAGGTTGCTGAAATGAGTTGGACTGAGGGAGATGAGTTCATTCTCCAATTGATGCACTCTCATTTCATCCTGCTTGTTGAATAGTCCTTCCAATGTGGTCCAGACCACATTGGGAGTAGTGGCTCTGCTGACATGAAAGAGGAGTTATCTAGAAATAGATAGGCATATCAGCCCAATTGCTTCATCTAATTTATTGAAATACTTGATCTTCTTCGCTGTAGAAGTCGGTTCAGTCTCCGTTCCCATTGTTACCCTGTAAAGCCCTTTGCTTCAGAGGAGTAGAGTAATCTTTGTCTTCTATTCAAAGGAATTGAAAGGATTTAGAACGAGTTTTGTGGGATGAGAGAGATGATACATTGCTGCTTTCTGCACCTCCTGATGATCTATACCTGCAAATGAAACTATGTAAAATCCACTAGATTCGAACTAGCTTTGATACCATGTAGAATTCCTGCAGAAACTTCGATAGATCTAGAATTCTAGTTAAATTAAACACAAATAATTTGATGATATTCAAGAGAGGAGAGAAAGAATTTGCTCCATAAAATAAATGTATTAAATTAATAAAAAATAGTAATACATGAGCAACCAAACATCTAATCCCAAAGGGAGGTGGTTATAGAAATTGCTGAATCTAGAAAACTAGGAAAAAACTAGTAAAAAACTAGAAAAGGCTAAGAAAAGCTAAAGGGAGGCCTAAAATAGCAACAATGGCTCAAGAAAACCTATGAAAACTATCAGCCATGAAGAAATCATGAGGAGGGGTGCATTTCCCAAGGGAGGCAACTTTAAAACATGCTAAAATGGTCCGGGGGACCAAATCCCTTGATTTAAGGAGGAATCTTCATGTGGGGCGCCAATCCTCAAATAATTTAAGTGGATGAGGTGTGGTTAGGTGTGAACATGCAATTAGATGTATAAATGGTTTAGGAAAGTGGTTGGACCAATATTTCCATAATATTAAGCCTTTAAAGGCAAAAAACAAGGGAAAGTTGGTCCACCGAGCTAGTTTACCAAAAACCAAGTGTAAACATGATTTTTAGGGCATGTGGCTAAGTCAAGGATACTTAGGCTAAAAAATAAATGTAGATGTTAGGATTATGTTCCAACATTCCAACAAAGCCAAGGTGGAAATGCCATTTTCTCAAGGTGGAAATGTCATTTTCTCATACAATGAGGGTGTATATGTAACCAAGAGGTGATGCCTCAACTTCCTTGTATCTATTTGACTATCCTCATGACTATTTGACTTCCTATGACTTTTCGACCTTACATGTCTGTTCATATTATGAATGTGTCCTTTGTTATTCCACTTTAAAATACATTTCGAATAGGTAATTACATAATCCACAATAATGATGTGGCATATGATGAATTGTGACAAGACATGACATGACACTGATGACATGAATTGCATGATGATGTGACAATGCCATGCTGTCCTTCTTGCTTCTTCTTGAAAAGATGGTACATGTTCTTCTTCTTCCTCCTCCTTATGACTTGAAGATGAGGAGTCTTCCATGTGATCTTGATCTTGATCTTCTGTTAGAGTTTAGTGTTCCTTCATCTTCTCGTCTAATGATCATCTTATCTCTTAATCTCCATATGTGTCTTCTAGCATGCCCTCCTTCTCCATCTCCTTCATCATCATATTTCCATAGCATGATAGATTACCTGCATCTGCAATCCACTCATGACAAGATGACATTAGTCCGCTAAACCCCTAGTCTAAGATAGTGCATATTGATCCATTGATTGATCTAGAACCGAGTGACAGGTTGGGAAAGAGGCTTAGTAACTACATAATTACACAACTCAAGAATTCAAGGGGAGCCTTGATCCTTGAGACTGCGTAGTGCGTAGTTCAGGCTGTGCTGAGGGAGAAAACTATGCAATTTTGGAGGTTAGTTTGACAGGCTAAGAGGATGAACACTAAGTGAGAAAATTCCAAAGTTATGAGAGTCAAGGGAGTCTATGCCATTGCACATTTGTGGAGTTTAGGAGCTGAAGGATGATCTTGAGGCTAGAGACTACACAATGCGATGTTAAGGCTAGTTTAATAGAATAAATTGCACAATTCTGGGAGGCAAGGTCGGGCTTGAGCAGTGGAACTGCGTAGTGCGGTAGTCTTGGGAAGCAGGAATTGTGAATTGCACAATGCCAAGGGACAAGGATGCAGCTTGAGGGTTGGACATGCATAGTGCACAATTGAGGAAGTTCAGATGAGACACTAAAGGTACACCAAAGGTACACTTCGCGACGACCGTGACAACACTTGTGAAACAATGCTTAAAACTTTTGGGGATGAGTGCGACTGATGTTAAAATGGTTAGACCAACCCATTTACACAAAGATAGCCCCTTGAAACCACCAGAACACGAATAAATATATTTTACAACAACTAACATGTGAAAATACACCAATTTCTAAAGTGTGAATGACTCTTGCGATATGTGGATGATAGTGAAAGTAACACATGCCAAAGAAACGATAACATGAAAATGACACTTGCGAAAAAAAAAGGTGTGTGAAAGCGAAAGTTTGAAAAACTCAACGAAATGGAAGTATAGATGTAGCTAGAATGTGATAAACTGTCATTGTCAGTGCACACTGACTATCAACATGGATTGGACATCATACATGCACAATCTTGATGGAAAGTGCTATTCTTTTCCAAGCTTGCGTAAAATAATGCGCTCATGAACTTGTTGTACAGTGGTCATGTGTGAGCAAGTGACTTCGACACTTTCAATCCAAGAAGGGAGCTTAAAATCATTCGTTGATCAAGAAGTGACTATGGAATGAATGATTGCAAGATCCATAGTAGGCTCCAAAATTCGAGTGTACACCAAATTTTGGAGGGTGTTTGTCGCGACAACAACACAATTTTAGCTAATGATGTATATATGGCTCTAAACATGAGACATTCACATTATGTAGATTAGTTTTTATGCTAGTCATTGTTAGCTAATGATGTGGTATAAATTGTGACATCCCCTAGTTAATATTCCTTCATTGCAAAGAAATTATAATTAATTAAATTGGCTAAGAGAGGTACACTGATTCCATTTCTTGAGGAGAGATATTGATTGATGAATTGTTTATTTTAAATATAAATCATGGGAAGACTGAGTGGTTTTAATGGGATGGGTGTGTATTAAATTTATTTGGAAAAATGAAGGATAAAACCATGTTTCTTTTGGGCATAATTGCAAGCAATAAGAGAAAAAATTTAATGAAGATTATGGGATGTGCTGGTTACGAGGAGGGCTTGCAAAAACCAAAGAAAAGATGGAGGGGATGATATTTCTCCACAATGCCAACAGGGAAATATTCTCATTTTCTCTTCAACCTTACGAGGTCTCTGCTTGATCATGTTAGCATAAATTTTGTCCACATTCAGAGGGTGGGAGTGTATTGTAACAACCCTTAATTGTAGGACACGTTTTGTATCAACATGGTATTGAACCTTCCTTGTTCATTTTGGCTTTTGACATGTCCACAATTCTCTGCCTTACAACTTTGAAACTCAACCCTCAATTTCCTAAAGATTCCCTTTATTTTAATGGATTTCACTATCTTTTGTTCTTGATGGGTTTGGTCCATATCATGCTACACCATGCCACTATCCATGCCTTCTTTTTCTACCATTGAGTCTTCCTATGTGTTGTTACACAAACTCAACTGTTAATGCATTGATAATACACACACACACACACACACAAACTATCACCTTTCCATCCTAAGATAAGTACCTTACCCCGCAACTGTTTACAGATCCTCAAAAGTTTCATTAGTCACATGTCTCAAACATGGTACCTCTTCTATTTATCCTCGTAATGGATTGTTTGAGTAGAGGTATTGCGAAATAAAGGATGTCTAGAACCATCATTGGATGTAAGGTTATATCACAAATAAATATGTCGTATGTACTATTTATGGATGACGTCTTATGTATGGGGAAAACCAAGCTCTCTGAATGTCACACTTTTCATCATATCATAACTATATTTGGGTGTGCCTTTGGAATCAATATAAGAAAGGACAAGTCTGAGATCATTACAGACTTTTTAGAGGAGGAGGACACTTGGTGAATTGTTTTGGGATTACAATCAAGCGTCTTGCTGATGGATTTAAGTACCCGAGCTTCCACTTGAAGCCACGTTTCTACATGAAAGAGGATTGGTATTGAATCATTGGGAAAATACTTAAGAATATGACCATTTTGGAGAACAAGTGGTTCTCCCTAGGAGGTAGGATGGTCATGATAAAAGCTGTCCTCCAAGGCATAGATGTTTATTGGATGCATCTATTTCTACTGCCCATGTCGATCATAAAAAAGATTAACTCTATTCTAGCCAAATTCCTCTAGGTGGGCTATGGAAACAATACAAAATTTCACCTTACAAAACTCTCCTCCATCTACACACTGAAGGAGGAACGAGGTTGGGGCATCAAGGATACTAAATAATTCAACATGGATCTGATAACCAAGAACCCATGGAAGACTATTAAGGGCCCTGACACTTGGCATGGAATTATTAATGAAAAATACCTTAATAATGTTGACTTGGAAGATTGGGTCCTTGCAGGGGCACCGAAGAAGAAGGGAGCCTCTTACTCGTGGAGTAGCATGATGAAATCAAATCCCTATTTGTGTAGCAACCTCAAATGGAAGGTTGGCAATGGAAGGAAAATATAAGTGGGATGGACGCCATCCTGGGTTTTTCTTGTTAACACTCTCTATCACCCCCACTAATCCTTTTCCTTCAGGCAGTTGTCTATTCCTCCCTTGTGGATATTGGCAGTCCTAATATTGATGCATTTTCTTCCACTCACTGGATACACAGTGATGAAATGGAGATTTATCTAGAACTTAATTTCAAATGGGAATGTTATCATCTCTCATTATCACAAGCTGGAGTTTCCATTTCAGAGAAGGCTGAACCTCTCACTTAGGATAATAGCACCAATAATGATGACATACCAACTAAGGAGTTCTACTCTTTCATCATAAATCACAATCATCAAATTCTTGAAAACAAGTGGCTATCAGGGATATGGGGATGGGACACACTAGAAAAATTAAAATTATTCATATAGCTTGTGTTTCACAACCATATCCTCACATGGGATAATTTAGCCAAGAGGGGCTTCATTGGGCCTAGGCTCTGTCCACTTTACAAATATCTTGATGAAGAAGTGAACCATCTATTTTTACACTACCCTTTATAGATCTTAGTCTAGGGGAAGGTCCTTACTATAGTTAGAACGAGTTTTTTGGTGTACTGATCTACCATTTTCGCATGTCTGCAAAGTTGGACTCTCCACAACCGAGCGTTTAGGGATATTTCACTATATATCTATTGGGGAATTCAGAAATGTAAAAATTCTATCATTTTCGAGAATTAATCTCTAGATATGTAGTTTGATGCCCTATCCATTGATTCCTATTTTAGGAAGATTGGCCCCTGAAAAGCAACTATCCATGCTTACTCTCGGTCATTTATGGACCTAGTGGACATTTACCCAATTGGATTTTTTGATGGCATTGAGAAATATAGGGCATAAAAAATAGGTGATTTCTCTTCTAATGATAAATGCTTTTTACTTCTTTAGATTAGGATCTTCTCTTTACTTAAATTATTACAGTGTTCTTCTTCATAAAAAATATACCAATTCATAAACAATAAAGAGAGAAGAGACACAAATGTAGGCGATCATCCAGGGCCAAAACCTCTCCAACTTGAGAGGAAACCCAAATTAATTCTTCTTCTTTTAGAAACTTCAATTGAAGAATACAAATACTATGACCTAGACCCTTGACACAACAACCTCTCCAAGACCAAGTCACAACCCTCCTTGATTCAAATTATTTAAGTCAATGATGGTCAAGCTTCTTCCTTTTTCACCTGGTCAACTATCTTTAGATTTTGGTCCCTTGGATCATATCTGTCACTTTTTAGCCTACTTCAGAAATCCTAGCATGTGTGGTTAAATAAATGTCAACATTGAGTTTTCTTCGCTCTAGGTGGAGACTTCTTCCTTCAAACTCGACTTGAGATTCACCATGTCTTCCTCCTTGATTTGACCTTCGAGTATGATTGTGATACCTTGACTCTACAATTCAGACAACATATATTCTTCACATGTGTGGATGATTTATATCCCAAATAGGTTAATAAAATTTGGCTTCTAGACTTCCTTATCTTCGTTTGATGTGTGGCTTCTCCTTATATATTTATCACACCTTCTCTTATACTTCAGATCCTTCACTAAATTATATCCTTAAGTGAGGCTAAGATGCCCTATTTATAGTGGTCTGCCCATCCAAAATAAGCCAACTTGAATAGGTGCCTAGGCCGACATGTCCTACTAGAAAAATCTTTAGGTCGACTTGAAGAGGAGCTTGTGACATAGTCTTCGAGGGTTAAAAAATTTAATTTTACATGAATTATATGCCCAAATGGGTTGTCAATCCTTAACATTGACTTTACTAGACTTTATGACTTGATGACCAAACCTAAGGACTAACAATTAGAGCCTTCACTATAAAATAAAATTCCTTGATCATGAAATCCATGATTCAAGTATTACAACAATAATTTTATTTTCTTCTTTACATCAATTACATAAAATCACAATCACATGTCATTTTGAAGACCGAACCTAGTTACACTTTTCAACACTCCCTCTTAACTAGGGAGGTTTTCATAATACATATGAGGTACTTGGTCATTCTCAATCTGAATAATTCTCATAAGAAGAGTCTGATTGGTAACCCATATGTATAACATCACATCAACCAACATTGTCACATAGCAAGGCCTTGAATAAGAACTATATCTCTCCACAAGATCAGAGCTCAATGCTGGTGAGACCGATGATGTATATGCACCCTCATCATTGTTTCTCTCGGAATAGACCCCACCCAGGTTCTCTTAGAGTATGTTCCACCTGGAATATTCTTAGCTTGGATTCCCAGTCCTTAAAGAATATCTATCCTCTATGACTACTCTTATCTTGGATGCCATAACTCATCCTCAAAGAGCATTAGATGCCAGATGTTTACCCAATCCTCCATTCTGTATTTCCATGTGAAGATAAGAATGATGTTTCTGTCTCCCTCTTCCAACTTAGAGAGGACATGTTGGAAAATATAACTAGGTTCAATATTCATTAAATGTATTTGAGTCATGTTGTAATGTACTTGTGAAAGGAATAAAGAAAATTATTATTATTATTATTATGACCTATTAAAGCATGTGTTTCATTCTTGGGTCATTATGTTTAAGGTCAAAGTCCCCTATGAGGACTTCTAGGATTTATTATGAGTGTATAGAGTCATTGAATATTCAAGGAGACCCTTCTTAGGATTTTGAATAATGTAAAAAGGTTTAGTACTGAGTCAAATATAATTTATGTATTCTCCACACCAAGTCGGCCTAGAAGAGATCAAGTTGGCATAAGGACATCAATTCGACCTCCCTTTAAGCCTATAAATAGAAGTAAGTTGAATTCATTTGGAGCATCTCATCTCAAGCAAGTTTGATATCTCTAAGGATGCCAGAGAAGTATGAAGTGGGTCTAAGGAAGCCAAAGGAAATGAGAGTTGGGTGGAGTCTAAGGAGAAGAAGAAAAATGAAATTTTTGTGCCTCTCTCTTTGTTCCTTGCCCTAGTTTCGGAGATCGAAGTCTTCCAAGTTTTGCTGATGCCTGAAGCTACTTGATGTCGAAAGCTGCATGATGTTGGAAACTGCTACATAGTTGAAGTTGTTGGAAGAGAGGTCGAAGATTTGGGAGGCTGACTTAGTGTGGAGGGAAGTTTTTTTATTTTTCTAGGGTGAAAAGTCTCAAAAAATACTATTGAAGGGAAGAGAATTTTGACTGGGTTTTCCCCTCGAGGGGGGTTTTTCCCTCGCATAGTGTCTATTTATGGTGTCCATTGTTTTATGTGATATTTATTTGGTAATTTCTTGATGAAATAAAAGAAAGAAGATATAAATAAAACATAATAAGAAGTCAAAAACATCACAAGTAATTATCAAGTATAAGAAAATATTTCTGTCTTTTTGATTTTTCTAACATGGTATCAGAGCTTTGGTGAAAAAAGAAGAAAAAGTCAGTCTCAAGCACTTGATCAAGGAACCATTCAAATGGATTATATTAGGGAAGGAGTTTACTATATTCAAGGAAGATGTCTAGCACAATCAAGGGAGAGAACAAACTTGAAGGAGCCTCAAATTTTAGATCTTGGAAGAAAAGGATTGGCCTCATCCTTGAAAAAGAACAAAGTAATTGACTTAGTCAAAGGAAAAGTTAAGAAGCCTACAGATGACTCTAGTGATGCTGACAAAGTAAAGTTCAAAGAATTAGAATTAGTGGCCATGGCTCTAATGGTAGAAGGAATAAAGGACAACCTTGTCCCATTTATAGTCAACATCAATCGTGCTTAGGAAATGTATGAAGCCTTGTCAAAGATATTCATTATTAAGAAAATTGGTCAAGTGGTAAGCTTTAAGAATGAACTAAGGACCACAAAGATGACTAAAGAAGATACAATGACCTCCTTATTTGTGAAGATAGCAAGAATTAGAGATGATATTTCGGCCATTGATGAAATTTATCTAGGCAAAGAACTCGTGATCACTGCTCTAGTAGGATTTACACCTACTTGGGGTGCATTTACTGCAGGACTTAACAGTTGGAAGGAAGCTCCCACTTTTGAAGAAATAGGGATTGCCTGCAGTCAATAAGAATTAAGGATGTCATTAGTTTCTAATCCTTAAGAAGTTTCAAATGCCTACACTTCTCAATACAAAGGAAAGAAATCAAAAGGATCGAGGAAGAAAGTAGACATGTCCAAAGTAGAATGCTATCAATGTCATATGAAGAGTCACTACAAGAGTGATTGTCCCAACAATACAAGAAACAAGAAGAGAGAAAGAGATAAAGCCAATGTTGCTAGAGAAGAAGACCTAAAGAAATCCAAACTCAAAGAATATGACATAAGGGACTTACACTACTAAGTTCTTTGATTGTAGCCTTAGATATCTTATTTTATATTTTTTTATGTTTTAGAATTTATAGGTTTTTAACATGTTTTTGGAAAAAAAACATTTTTTGTTTTTGTAAGTTTATAGGTATCCCTCAATATTTGGAGGTACCCCTCAACATCTCCCAAAGATAAGTATCTCATCTTCTTTTAGTTTTGGTTTCATGTACTTATTTAAGTTTTGATTATATTAATACTAATCACCATTCTCCCTCTATTGTCTTGATTAGGAAAACATCTACTATATCCTCAAAGAGTATGGAAGAGAGCTATCCAAGCTAAGGTTTGTCAAGAAACAAAGGTATGCCTTAAACTAAAAAACACTGACTTCTTTATAGTAAATGTTTATTCATTTGACAATCTATTACTGACATTGTTGTGTCTAGTTATATTGAATCATATTGATTTTTGTTCTGGGTGATTCATCACTTGATAAAACTACCCACTGTCATTCTAAACTGATTTTATAGAACCCTAGACAGGTTCTCTAGAAAACGTAACCTAAGGGTATTATAATGTGAATCTTTGAAACCTTAAAAAGCTTAGGGTTATTGAAAAATGCTATTTGAAGTTTTTATTGATGATGTCAGGTTTAGGATTTTGGTATGATCAAGAAAACCTAACTTAGGGTTGAATGATAAAGTATAAAATCCCGAACCTTTGAAATATTGGTATTGTTGGGTTTTCTATGTTTCTACATTAAAACCATAACTCATTAGGGTTTGGTGGAATGTGTAAGAAAAACCCTTATAATGTCTTAGAAATGATTTCCTTGGTATGTGTGTGTTTGTCTAATCAAACCCTAGTATAATCATGTTTGATGTATGCCTAACTCTTATTGATCTTTGTGAAGTTGGGTTTGAATAGCACATCATATGAAATGCTATGCATGATGATGACTTCATAGATGTATGAGTTGACCTATTTGTTGGTGCTCATGAATCCTAGGGTTTGGAACTAAACTCTAGTCAAAGTTTGTCTTTCTAGGATGATAGTATTTGTGAAATTATAGGGTTTTGGAGTTGAACCTTAGTAGAAGTAAAAATATCCGATGTATAATATAATGATTTGATATTTGTATAAGATTTTTGAAATATGAGTTTTGGTTATGATTGATGTTTGATTGAAAATATAGAGTTTGCAATTAACTGTAGTGGAAGCTGGTCATGACTAAGTTGTGATTGGTTTTGATTGATTCTTTTGTATGAATACCTAGTGGAAAGTCTAACATATGAATTTTGAAAGTTGTTAGATACCTTGTAGATCTATATTTGTTTGAATTGTTTCTAGGGTTTTCTATATGTTGTAGTAAGGTGTGTCACACCTTTGAAAGAGACATTGAAACCCTAGCTGGAATGAAAGTTGTTATGAAGTAGCCTATGGTTTATGATAAAGTCCCTAGAAAGATGTTGAAGAGTATGTGTCTCATGTTTATAATGAATTTTGAGTATCTGATATATGCTTCCATAATTATGATATGGATTACTTCATGCTTTTATATATTTAGTTGTACATGCTATATAATTTGTGGAGGTAAACAATCTTCAATATGGTGAAGATGTTCATTGATGTGATAAGCATGATGGGGATGATGATAACTATGATGAAATGGTTGGAATCCACGAAAGATTCTTCGATGGCGAAAATAAGAAGCTGGTCTCCTTGAGTTAAGAGGGAGTCTAGATAAAGAGATGCTCCCTGGTAGAGAGGGAGGGAATAACTTGGTTTTGATTAAAGAATGAATTTTAGAAGATATGTTGCTGCATGAGAAGTAGGAAAGGAACATGTATGATTGAGGAATAGTCTGTCAAATATTCGGTTGATAGTCCTACTATGAAAAGTTGAGAAGAAACATCAAGTTGTCTGGAAAGACCCCAAAGGGTTGTATTTTATTATGTACATATGAAAGTATATTATTGATTGGGGTTGCGTTTGTATAGGTTAATCTCTCGAAGGTTTTTGATAACATGCTAGTTACCAATCAGTTTGATTGGGTGAGATTGGTTATCCTTGATCTCCTGGTTCGATTGAGTGTTAATGCTATGTGAGTGAATGATGCAGGAGAATTTTCTATTTTTTATTTATTATTTGTCTAATTTGTAAAATATTAGAGAACTCTAGATTTTATGGAGATTTCTAGAATTTTTGGAGATTAAGTAGTTAGGATAGGTTCCTAGAATTGAGAGGATTCCTCTCAACTTCCTCCAAATATCTAGGGAATAGTTCTCTCTTGAGGAATTCGAGAGTCTTCTTCCTCCAAAATAAATAGCCATGTAATTCATTTGTAAACCCAAGCCTTGGAGAGGAAATGATTTAATAAATGCTATGTTCATATTTTTATGATGAATTCATCATGTGGTCTCTGCTCAAATTTTGGTATCAAAGCTAGCATGAAATTGAGAAGATGGTGTGAGCGAGATGAGTCACATGCTGAGTTGAATAAAGAGATGTGTGTATTGCTAGCGGGAACCACGAGGTCCATGAGCTGGTGAAGAGTTAAGAAGTGAGTCTCAACGTTGAGTATGTGCAGCGTGAAGCCTATAAGGCTTGGAAAGCAAACCGTGACTTAGAATGGTGCGATTATTTGTGAGTTTGAGACCTCGTTTTTTTTCGGCTGCTAATGTTTCCTCATTGGGAAGTGGTATGCCTAAGAGTCGATCTATGTGCACAATGAAAAAGCAATGCCAGGGGAAAGGAGTGAAATATGTGCGCATTATAGTATTAAAACCGTGTGAGGTGAAAGAGAGAAAGGAACGGAGTTAAGTCAAGACTATTGCAACCGAATTGTGAGTGGCATCGAAAAGTTGCGTCTGGAATTCAACGCAAAGTCTACATGGAGAAATAACTATATACTTGTCCCAAAGCGATTTACAAAGAGTCGCCATCAAGGAGAGGCCAAGAAACAACATTAAGAGGTAAGAAGTTGTCGGAAAACGTGTGAATAGAACATATGTTAAGTTCCTGGGAACTCAATCCTTTTATAAACCTCCATTTTTGGCTTTGTATGTTGATAATGCGTTGGTATCGACTCAAGTTTCCTAGTATATTGAGTTGATCTCCATGTGTGAACAACGGTTGACTGTGAATCGAATCGATTTTTGTGATGGATGAATTCCATGTGGATCTGTTGGCATAGATATAACGATCATATTTTATGTGCTGGCTACAAATTGTATTTGTTCTGAGTATATTAATGTTGTGTAGTAAAAATAATTGCTTATAGGAAGACGATGTTCCTATGTCATGTGATTTTTGAATCTCTCCTGTGCAAACTTAGGATCGTTGTGAAATCGGTGCAACCCACTCTTTAAGATAACGTTGTAAGAAAAGTCAAATTTCTGGAAAGTACAATGAGGGGTAATTTGAATTGTGAATGGGAGTGTTCATGTTATGTTAATTATATATATAATTTATGAAGTGTATACTCTTAAAAAGAAACACATGGTTGAATGTATTAGAAAGTGTTAGAAAGTGTGACTTAATAAGAGTTAATGAGTGCTTATTATGAGAGAGAATAAGTTCTCATGGAATTATATTATTATGAGAGAGAATAAGTTCTCATGGAATTATATTATGTTTTAGGTTATTTTAATTGTATTGAAGTAGATTTTTATGGTCTAAAAAGTGTTTGAGGTTCTTTTAATTGTATTGAAGTACATTTTTTTTATGGTCTAACAAGTGGGTTTATAACACACTAGTTTCAAGATTGTGTTTATTAAAAAAAATTAAAGCAACAGAGATTGGTTTTGTCATAATAAGTTAAATTGATTGTAATTGGGAGCATGATCGATAGAATACGACACACAAAGTCTTGTCAATTTATTGTAAAGACAATGTAAGGGGATATTGGAATGAAAGTGAAGATGAATATGACTATGGATAGTCATTTGCAAAATTTAGGGAAAAACTATAGAGACGCCACAACAATTGACATAAGGAAAATCAATGATGAAGAGTTCAATAAAGAGATCATTAAGTTGAAGGCACAAATCAATTTGTTGATGGAGTTGCTACAGAATTAGATACATGGATGGATAATGAACAAGATAGTTAGATGGCCTATCAAGCAATTGATTGCAAAGAGACATAAACACATATTGAAAGTTTTGTTAAGAGAAGCATAAAAACTAGAGATAACCGAAATGAATGTGTGCAATTGTGAACCAGAGCAAAGGCCAATGCTTGGTGAGGAGGATGATGAAGAAATTTTTATTTGTGAACCTGGAAAAGGGTTGATATTTAGCGAAAAAAAAGTCTTGGAAGATCAGCATAAATACTTGATGACAAAATTACCTGTCGAGACTATAAAGCCTTATGTTTATGAATCTGGCAATTGGTGTGTGGATGCAGGATGTGTTGCAGATGATGGACGAGACACTAATTTTGTTTAATGCAGGGATGAAGACCAATATTTTGAAATGATTTCTAAAAATGGCTGTAAAATGCTTATGAAATGTGAAGAATAATTACAGGGAAACTAGATTGGATATTGACATTGAAGAATTAAGGAAACTGATGGAAAAAGAACATCAACCAAGATATTGCAAGAAGAGGAAGAAATACAACAACATGATACATTTGACTACTCGAGTATACATCAACAAAGAAGGAGGATAATTGCAACACAAAATTTGGAAACCCATTGAATTATAAGTCACAACCATTAAAGCAAAACAACAAAGAATGAATGATTAACAATAGTCTAAAGTTTGGGATCCAAAAGGATCTTAATCAATTTATGAAGACATATGGTCAGGAGACCAAGAATTTCTTTTACCAGGGGAGTCTGATGCAAGAGCATATTCTATTTTATATTTATTATTTGTTAAATTTGTAAAATATTAGAGAACTCTAGATTTTATGGAGATTTCTAGAATTTTTTGGATATTAAGTAGTTAGGATAGGTTCCTAGAATTGAGATTATTCTCTCAAATTCCTCCAAATATCTAGGAGGTAGGACATGAATGGTTTAAAAGCAGACATGAAAGGTTTGAAGCAAGGTTCGACAACGCTGATACAAGAAATGCTTCCTAATGGTGAAAAAGGTATTCCATGAAACTCATGATGAGAACAAAAGGAATGCTAGCCATTATTTTAAAGACTCCAATGTTGGGTTTAAGACCTACCACCTTCCAAAGATCAATATGAGGAAGTTTGATGGCAAGGATCTGGTAACATGGATACTACAAATGAAGAAATATTTTGATCTCCATGATGTGAAACAAATAAAAAAGGTATGAATTTCATCGGTATATTTAGAACCCAATCAGTTTGTATGGTATCGACGAATTTTTTCTCGTAAATCACTTCTCACTTGGTCAATTTTTGCGAAGGAAATGTTAGCACATTATGAGGATACAGAGAGAACCACCTTCTTTAGCCAATTGATAAATCTCAAACAAAAGGGTTTAATGGCGGAGCACATTGAGGACTTCCAAAAATTGAATGTCATGGTAACTGATATTCCAGAGGAGCATAGGATTGATGTCGTCATAGGGACTTTGAAGGATAACATCCAACATGAGGTTCTCCTTTGGAAACTTGATCCATCAGAGAAGGCATTCAAGGTGGAAAGAAAATTTCAAAGCAAAATTATGGCAACAAGGAAGTCTACCACTCACAACTATAAAGATGGAAGTGTTGCTACTGCTAGCCTTCCACAACCTACAAGGTTGATGCCACAACAATTGGAGGAAAAAAGAGAAAAATGGATTTGTTACAGTTGTGATAGAAAATACACTAAAGGTTATAAGTGTGTTGAGAAGAAATTATTCTACATAGATTGTGAAGAGGAGGAAGAAAAGGAACAAAAAACAACAAAAGAGGAGGATATACACCAGGAACCAACCCCAGAGAAAGAATAAATGAATCCGACCATATATTGTAATGCATTGGCAGGAATTACCACTCCTCAAACTCTCAAGATAGAAGGATATATCAAAAAGAAAAAGGTAATAGTGTTGATTGATTCAGGTAGTACCCATAATTTTATTCATTGTAAGATAGCCAAAGAATTGAATTGCTTCATATATCCAGCACCAAAGAGTCAAGTGATGGTTTCAAATGGAGGAACTGTAAATTTCTCTGGAAAGTGCCATAATATGAAGTTAACCATGGGGGAATTTTTATTGAATAGTCCAACACTTTCCATTCCAATGGGTGGTGCTGATGTTGTACTAGGAGTCCAATGGTTACAATCTTTTGGGACGATAACTTTTAATTTTAAAGAAATTTTCTTGAAATTTTTTTGGGAAGGAAAGGAAGTCAAATTAAGGGGTATCATAGGGAAACTAGGGAAGATAATCAATTCTAATGACATGAAAATTCTTCTAAATAAATAACAACAAGGCATAATTTCACATTTATGCTCACTTGAGGTTCAAACATCGAAATCATCTATTTCTCTAGATCTCCAAAAAGTATTGGACAATCATTCCAAAGTATTTGAGACTCCCAAAGGCCTCCCACATATTCGTGATCACGATCATGCTATTCATTTGATTCCATGAAGTGTTCCTCCAAACATCAGACCTTATAGATATCCCTATGCCCAAAAGAGTGAAATTGAAAGTATGGTTGCAGAAATGCTAGAGGCTGGTATAATTCAACCTAGTCAAAGTTCTTTCTCTTCTACAATAGATTGGTGCACAAGAAGGTTGGATCATGGCGTATGTGTCTGAAATATAGGGAGCTCAAAAAACTCACTATTAAATATACATTTCCCCTTCCTGTCATTGATGAATTGTTGGATGAATTACATAGAGAAATTTATTTCACCAAGATGGATTTTTGTTCAGTATATCATCAAATTAGAAAGAAGATTGAGAACATTCCAAAAACATCATTTAGAACTCATGAGGGTCATTATGAATTTTTGGTCATTCCTTTTGGCCTTACTAATGCACCTTTAAAATTTCAAGGTTTGATGAATTCCACTTTCAAACCTTCCTTATAAAATTATTTTTTGATGATATACTAATCTACAACAGGTCTTGGAAGGATCATGTTCAACTGTTTGATAGGGTAGTCAAACTATTGGAGGAGAAACAATTATATGCAAAAACCTCCAAATGTTTTTTTGGAGTACAGGATGTGGAATATTTGGGTCAATTATATCTCATGAGGGTGTTAAGGTAGACCCTAACAAAATTAAAACTATTAAGGAATGGAAAATCCCCACAATCATAAAGCATCTTCGAGGATTTGTCAGGTTGACAAGGTATTATCACAAGTTTGTTAATAATTATGGGAGAATAGCAACACCTCTAACAACATTACTGGAGAAAGATGCATTTTCTTGGACTCCATAATAAATTAAGGCCTTTGTGTTGAGAAATTTAGGGCATTAGTATTAGATAATTTCTCTTCCATTAGTGACTAGTTGTGAATGATTTTTACTTGTATAGATTAGGATCTTCTTTATGTTAGATTTTTAGTTTTATTCTTCATCAAGCAATAACTAATGCATGAACATGAATAGACAAGAGACAAAACATGTAGGCTATGAGCTAGGGCCAAAACCTCTCACTCTTTGAGAGGAAAACTCGCACAAATTCTTCTTCTAGAGATTCCACGTGACGAATACCAAGACCAAGACCCTTGACCTAGTAGCCTCTCCAAGATCAAGATACAAGTTCTCCTTCACTCCTCTTCCACTTCAATCTTCTTCATATCTAAACCTTCTTCATTATATAGTACCGAGACCTTGTCACATACTAGTGATCTTCTTCCAATATCATCATTGTGGTATAACATCGAGACAGTGGGAGGACGTCATTGTGATATCACATAAATCATGCTAAGATTCTCTGAAATATGTTCTCTGCAATTACACTGAAATAGAGAGAGACCATTATTGTACTTACATAGAACTATGATTATTGTAGTCTTCTCTGAAATTACTCCTTGCTATACCGAGATAGAGTTTCACCTTTGTCACTGTAATTTGAACTTGCTGTTCTTGTTTGTCACTGTGATGTATCAATCATAACTCAGAAAAGGATCCAAATTTCTGTGGACTGAGATTAGCCTTCTTCACCTCTTGGTTGTCCTTTTTCTTTGAACCTGTCTTCTGTGCTACCCATATGAAAAACTCAGAGACAAGTGACCAATTTTTATTTTATTTATTTATTTATTTATTTTTTTAATTAATTAATTAATTAATTATTATTTTATTTATTTATTTTTTTCTGTGGAATAGGTCGAGGTTCCTATTTATAGTGGTCTTTCCATCATATTAATCTGACATGAAATTATGAAGTGTTGCGTCTTCAAAATGTGAGACGAAATGAGTTTGTTACTCCTTTTTGACGCTGACATGATGAAGAGGACTTGTGCTTATCATTGGAGGGCTATTTGACAATGCTAATGACTCATATACATTTGAAACATGCCAAAGAAGGGCTCTTCATACATGACATTGATTCTTTGAATTTTAATGACAAATCCTAAGGCTATTAATGGGATCCATCTAAAATAAAATCACTTGCTCATGAAACCCATGAAGCAAGGCTTATAAACATAATTTTATTTTGTTCATTACATCATTTACAAAAGTCACAATTACATGTCATTATGAAGGTCGAACCTAGTTACACTTTTCAATACTTTGAACATCTTAAAGAGGAAATATGCCAAGCATTAGTCTTAGCTATGCCTAACTTCACAAAAACCTTTATTGTTAAATGTGATGCCTCAGGAAATTGAATTGGTGCTATTTTAATGTAAGAAGGAAGACCCATTGATTTTGAAAGTCATCCAATCAAAAGAAAGTATTTACACAAACCTATTTATGAGAAGGAAATGTTGGAAATAATACATGCGCTAAAGAAATGGAGACCTTAGCTAATGGGAAGACACTTCAAGGTAAAAACAAATCATGATAGTCTTAAATAATTTTTGGAACAAAAATTATCTTCAGAAGAGCAACAAAAATGGGTCACAAAGATGTTGGGTTATGACTTTGAAATCATCTACAAAAAAGGGAAGCAAAATGTTGTTGTAGATGCACTCTTAAGAAAGGATGAGGACGTACAAGCATTACTTTATTCCATTTCTATTATCCAACCTGATTGGATAACCGAAGCAAGGGATGAATGGAAGAATGATGAAGAGATGTGGACACTCATTCACAAGTTGCAGCAATATCCCAATACATCTGATACATTTAGCTAGAAAAATGATTCATTATGGTACAAATATCGCTTATATATTTGTAATAATTCCCAACTCAAGAAAAATATTCTTTTGGAATTTCACATCTCCCCCTTAGGAGGGCACTTAGGATTTTTAAAAACTTACTATAAGGTCAAGAAGGATTTTTTTTGGGATGGCCTTAAATCTGATATTTAGAAGTTTGTGACATAATCTTTGTTTTTCCAATAAAATAAAGTTGAGACGGTTAAGACATCAGGTCTATTAAAACCTTTATTAGCCATTCCAAGTCAACATTGGGGGGAGGTCTCAATGGATTTTATCACAGGTTTACGGAAGTGTGAAGGAAATAGTGTCATCATTGTGGTAGTTGATAGAATTACCAAGTATGCACACTTTTTTCCATTATCTCATCCTTTTAAAGCCAATATAGTTTCTCCTTCATTTATGGAAACAATTCAAAGGCTACATGAAAAACTAAAGATTATTGTAAGTGACAGAGATCCCATTTTCACTGGGAATTTTTGGACGAAATTATTTTCTTGTCTTGGTACTCAATTAGCTCATAACTCATCTTATTATCCTCAATATGATAGGAAAATTGAGATAGTGAAAAAATGTTTGGAAGGATATATTCGTTGCTTTGTATTTTATAAAAAAACACAATGGGTCAAGTGTTTACTTCTAGCTGAGTGGTGGTATAATAATTCCTTCCATACTGCAATAAAAATGACCCCATTTATGGAACTTTATGGATATCATCCACCATCCATCAAATCATCTTTAAGAGAAAATTATAAGGTTCAAGTAGTGGAAGATTACATCGAGCATCGACAACAAGTTCTCCAACTCTTAAAGGATAACCTCACTTTGGAGCAAAATCGAATGAAACAACAGGAAGAAAAACATCACAGTGAGAAAAGTTTTGATGTAAGCGAATGGGTATTTTTACGGCTACAACCATACAAACATATTCCCCTAAAGCAAGCTAAGAAGGATAATAAATTATCACCCAAGTACTACTGTCCTTACAAGGTGTTGCAAAATATTGGTACTATGGCATACAAATTGGATTTGCTTGCATCTTCTCGAGTACACCCAGTTTTCCATGTTTCATGCTTAAAAAAGTTTATCAATGACAAGATCCTAGTTTAAACAATATTACTAGAACTTGACGAAGAAGTAAAAATCATATTTTAGCCAGAAGCAGTCACGAAAACAAGAATCTGACAACTACGCAATTGATTAATTTCAGAGTATCTCATTAAGTGGAAGAATTACCCACTGAAGCTTCCACATGGGAGGATGAGAATTTTATGCAGAAGCATTCGAAACTACTCAAGTGTTGAGGATTTTTTTTTTTTTTGTAAGGAGAGGGGCATGTTGGGTCCCTATAATACTAATGTATGCCCCTTATTGTTATTGTCAGTGTAGCCCCATATGTTTAATGTTGTGCTGCATATAAGCCCACTATTGTTATTGTTGTGCCCTTACATTATTATTGTTATGTAGGCTTTGATTATATTGTGACCCCTTAGACTCCTATATATACCAATATCATTCGTATCATCCAAGAAATTTTCATTTATGTAATGTAAAGGATTCTTCCCCCTCGAAGAGGCTAATGTTCAAGTCGTTGATCTAACATTTCTTTCATTTGGTGAGGTAGTTGCATAACATTTTAATGGGGTACTGTGTATTAAATTAAGTTGGAAAAATGAAGGATATTCCCATGCGTATTTTGGGCATAACTAAAATCAAGAAAATGACAGAAAATTAATGAAAATTTTGGGTTGTAATGACCACGAGGAGGGTCTACACAGACCCATGAAAAGACAGAGGAGGTGGATTTTCATCCGTGGAAAAAAAATGATGAGTAAAGAGGAAGAATATACTTAGTCAGTGAGAACCATGACGGGGGTGGATGTCAAGAGGCTTATGTGGAAAGAGGAACATTCAATATTTATATGCTCAGAAAAATCAGGGGGGGGGGGTCACTAGAATTTAGAAAAAAAGGGGGGGGGGGGGTGGCAATGAATGTATACTCTCAAGCATAGTGAAGAAAGAGAAAGGAGAAGGATCGTTGATACATTTTATGTTTTAATTTTTTATTAACTGGTGGGTGGAGGCGGTGTGGCTTTTGAACACGCTATTTCAACTGTTAACATTGGTTTAGACTCGTCTAAGAGCACTCTTCCTCAAGCTCTGGAATTTGGTTGAGGGGTGATAGCTACAAATAAGCTTGGATGTAGCTTGTCTAAGGTTGGGTGGAGAGTTAGAGCCCCAATCTTATTTGCGAGGATTTTACATTACCAAATAAGTACTCATGTAACTCTATGTACATGAAGTTATTATACAATTCATTATCAAATTTCCTACGTGCCATCATAAGTGGGTATTATGCTGTGTGCCATAAATTGCTAAATGGATGCCTATTTTTCTATGTAAATGCAAATTTAGATGTCTGGAATGGTTATTTTTTGTAAAGGTAGGAATGTTAGGTTTCTACATAATGTATGAGGAATGGGTTGATTTAGTATTTCATTCTCGGGTCTGGATCTTGGGCTTGAATCCCCTGAGTAAATAATGTTGGATAACTTGTTCAATACTCAATTACTACCACTGGCGGTTATACTAGTTTAATATTTTGATAGTCCATGACTATGCTAATGTTGGGAAACATATTATTCCTGTGCTTATTGTTGTGCCATAAGTTGGTTCCTTTTCTTGAATATGATGGTGTTGACGGTGCTAGATCTCACCAACATACATGGGATCTCCCCAATATGAAGTCCCAATTATACTTCACACCATTTGGTGTAGAAGTCCCATCTGGAAATATGGCCCAACCACCATTACTTAAAGATTTGCCTTGGCTTGGGTAATTAGAATAAGAGAGTAGAACACATGTAATTTTGAATGAGAAAGAAAGTATGCCTTGTGGAATGTCAAATTATAGAATGTATCAAGGTTCTTTCACTTAAAGGAACAAAAAAAAGCCTTCAAGAGACAAGTATTAGTAATGATCTAGTGAATACAAACAAACATATACATGAAAGAATTGTTATACATTAAGAAAAATAGTTAACATAAATGCAATGATCATTATAACCACCACAACACACTTTCAATAAGAGAAGCACCAAATCCACAAAAATAGTTCAATTTATTAAGTACATAAGAATGCCAACATAAACTGCAAACATTCGAAGAATAGTCTCAAAGTATCCATGATTTATGCATGAAAATGTGTTGACCCAATGGGCTTCAAGTATTAAGCAAAAGTTCCAAGATACATGAGTACAATGAACACCACTTGCTCCAAATAGTGGAGCATTAGAGCCACCACTTGATCTCCAAAAGAACTATCTCTATCTCTCTAATGCCTTGTGGGAAGAAGCTAAGGTGAAAAGTACTCTCTTTGAGTAATGAGGCCTCTTTTATAACTATAGACATGACTCTTCATATCCTCATGACTCTTGATCTTCTTATATAAAATTTTCAACTTCTAATGATCTTTGGACTTCTAAATAACCCTTAGTGTTCCAAATGACTTTTGAACTTCAATATGACTTTTGGACTCCTTTGTGTCTTTTGGAATTCTAGATGTGACCTTAAGACTTCCACATGTGGCTCCTTTGTCTACACATGACTCTTGGGATTCCACATTTATATTTACAATTATTACATCATTATTTCCACACGATGATGTGGTGACAACAAGACACGTCACTAATATTGATGAAATGGACCTTGGTGATTGGGGCTGATCATTCTACCACCTACGTCTATAGTTATTGATGCAAGTTCCTCATTGTTGTTTCCATTTACCCTCGAAAGGATCTTGAGATGCATGGAGTCTATATGGATCACTTTGGTCATTAGAATATGAAATTATTTCAATTGTCTCAATCACGTATAATTTGTCTTTGAATGCTTCTTTGTGCTGCTTCCTTTGACATAAACCATCCCAAAAAATCTCTATTCTATCATGTTTCATGTAAAATTTCCAATTGTGAGTTAACAATGTGCTCAAGATAAGAGGGAAAAGATTCTGGGTGCAAGGTGCACTGTTAAGAGACAAGGGCTATGGGATGAACATTAAGAGTGCATTATGTGCTTCACTGGGAAGATGAGAGTTTATGGAGGGCACAAGGCACAATGTTAAGGGACCAAGAGGTTCAATGAATCTTGTTGATGCACCATGCGCTCAACTGAGTAGGTATAAGTACAAGGAAGGCATAGGGCACAATGTCAGGGATCAAGGGAGACTTGATGTTCATTGTTGGTGTGCCATGCCCTCATCTGTGGTTGCAGGGTGCAATGTCAAGGCTTAATGGCCATTATCAGTGCGCTATATGCTCAATTGGGTGAAAGGTTTTAAGAAGGGTGTAGTTCAGAAGAACAAGGAGAGATTGTGGCTTGAGGGAGTTCTGTGCACCCAAGAGAGGGAGGAAGGCTTAGCCCGGGCACAGGGTGAATCCTCAACAAGAAAAATGGTCTAACTGAGGCTTGGGAGTTCGTTATGCACTCTTTCTTGCCTAGTGAGCAGGCTTTGCGAAACCAAAATTTTTCTTAAGTTTGGAGGGTGAGGCATGGGAAAACACAACGAATTTAGAGTAAAACATATGTGACACATGCCAATTCATCAATAATGAAAAACATCATAAAATGTTATTTTAGAAACACTCTCCAAGTGTAATGGACCAAGTATGTGAAATTGTGACAAAAAAGTGTTGTTTTTGTGAATAAAAGTGTACTAAGGCCGTGGAGTGAATTGTGGATGTTCTGATGATGTGATGGAAGGAAAAATCATGGACACTTGAAACATATAAAATAACATGAAAGACACTTGGTGACTGAAAATGAAAACATGACAAACGGTAGGCTCCAAAATTTGAATATAGCAAAATTTTGGAGGGTGTTGTAGCAACAAAAACATATGATTATATGGAATCTATGTCATTGTGGGCTTGAAATTAAATTTTTTACTTGTGCATAAAAGGTGGTTAAATCCTTGTGTGGAAAGGACCTCTATGTATTTCACTAATTTTTGTAGTTGGCTTGCCAATGCTGGAAAGTGGAGTTTCTTGTATGATTGGGAAAATATGATCTCTTGCATGTTTGCGGAACAGTATGATTCCTAGTGTTAATATGAGAATAAATTCTAGTTTAATGGCATGTAAGCATATGAGAATTTGCTATTACCTGAGTATGGGATATTTCCTAAGTTGTTAGAGTGCCAGGAGATGGGTAGATCTCTATAATAATTATCATTCTATTTTTCTGTTGAAGGAATGGTTCAATTCCTGTGTTTAATCTGAGCTCAAATTTAGTCTAATTAACTGAGCATGAAGGATGGGAAATACTCGCTATTAAGATGCTCTCTGTTTTTAACGATTTTCAAATTTGGCCTATAAATTTGGTTGGTTTTTATTTATAATCTCAGGATGGATAATGAGCGTAATGTATAAATATGAGCATACACTAAAATCTTAGGAGGGATTAGCTCAACGATAATTGTGACTATATGTATGTACACATGTTGAGTTGAGTGGGGGCTGGGATTTAAGGCTTAAAGGGCTTGGCCTTTGAGTTGATTAGGCCCATGTGTGCAAGTTCTGTAACTAAGAGTCGGAGGTTTAGGATCTCAAAACCTTTTATGTATGTGGTGGGGGGGGGGAATAAATTTTATTAATCAAAGGAGGAAGGAAGTAGACCTCTCTATCAACCATATGGCTAGGAGCCATGTCCAAGGGCACATAGGTGGAAGAGTTTCTTGAATATAAAAATTCTTGAAAACAAGATTAAACTTCCAGTGGGACCCAATGGGTGGGATTCAGGCTAGTCAAGGCCTAGAACGTAATCAATCCCAGAAGGAGGTTGCACCAACCTCTAGGTTTGGAGTTGGGAGGTCAGGTTGTTGTAGTGTTTTCTTCTCAATGACGTACGAAAAGAACCCACTTAATATCGTGGATGAAAAATGCCCTCACCAATAGAAATCACTGCTGAACATTGTAGATCTGCAGCTATTGATAGAAACAAAACCTGCCAAAATCCTGACCTATGTTGCAATCATAGTTAAACAGTAAAATGAAGAGTAATAACCACAAAACATCCAATGGAAACTAGATTTGTAAAGAATGATTTTATTATAACACCTGTGAAGGGAACACATATATGTTACTAGTCCCCCTCTATGGGATGGGTTCTTGGACATCCTCAAATACTTTCAGCTTCTGTAGAGTCTCTCTCCTCTATAATGCATAAACCCAACAAAAATATGGCGTGTGACAACGAAAATAATAAGAGTTACTACAGTGAGTGCAACAATGAAAATAATCAAAAGTGAATAATTAATGGAAAGCCCTTTTATTTATAACAAAATATTGAGTTATCCTCGAACAATGAGCAATATAAAATATTATTGATCCCATTCTTGGAATAACCGCTTGGAATATTTTATTATATTTGTTTAGGAGGGAAAATGTATTTAAACCTTCATTTAGAATAAATAAATAAATAAATGATTTATTTATCATCTCAAGGAATTAGTTAAGGAATAATAAACAAATAAGGATTTATTTAATTATTCCTAAGGGATTTAGTCAAATTTAACAAAGAATAATAATTAGTTAGTGATTAATTAATTATTCTTAGAGAAAAATAAGATAAATAATAATTTATCTGTTTATTTTTCATGATTGGGTCAAATTTGACAAGGAATAATAATAAAATAGTGGTTAAATTGATTATTCCTAGAAGAAAATCAAATAAATAGTGATATATTTAATTATTCTTCATGGGTTTAAATATAAATCACTTAATAAAGGTGGTTTATTAGGTAATTTCTCACAGTGAAAGCAATTTTACTATGGTAAATTTGGTTTTACATGGTGTACTTCGATCCATCTAGTAAATTAGGCTAGATGATCATTTTTTTGGTGATAACAGATTGCCCCCATACGTACGAGTGTTAGGAGAAAAACGTATGACCGAAATACGTTGTAAAGACACAACCACTTAGACAACACAGGGGAGTCAGAGAGAGAGTGAGACCAATGAAGTTGAATTTGAAAGAGGATAGGGACAGAGGGGGAGAGACTAATGCAAGTCTCCTTTTATGTTGTGGTACCAGACCTCAATGAGGCAGGGGAGGCATACTCATACACAACGAGATAACTTAGTACAAAAATAATGGTTCACCCAGAAATATAAAACTAAGCAATGAAATACATGCTGAATGGTACATGACATGCTGGCATAAAAGAGACAAAAAATAATACAATGTGTCCCATATACATAATTCACCTGGTAAAAACATGAGCCAAGATTGAATACAATAATATGTGAGTACATGAGATACCAAGCCCCTTCCCTAAAAAAATGGGTAGGAGGGAGGGTAGAAAAACCGAAGATGCCCTGCTAAACAAGGAAGGGCTCTGCAAAACTGAATGGATCATTTGGAGGAGATGTGCATGCTATAAACACTGTGATCGGTAGGAACCGAACCCATCAACTCTGTAGAACTGCATTTGAGGCTGTATCATAGTAGGTATGCATCTGGGCATGTGGGGGGCTACCTGAAGGGCCATCCCCTCATGAGGTATGAAACATCTCACACACACCCGGGAATCACTAGTACAATTTTCTACATCACTGGACCATTAAGTGTATGCATCACGAACATGAAACAACCAAGTCAAAGGGAAATAATGAGACCCTCTGCTCAATCCAAGGTGCCGAAAAAAAATGGAATCTGGAACCAAGATACACTGCCCTCTAGGCTATTCTTCTGGAATAAATGAGTTAATGTTGACAGAATAGGTCCTGCGATAGATGAGGCAATGAGGATCCTGAACTAAAGCATGAGGGAAAATAGTAATGTGATTAATGGGATGACACTAGGGATAATGGGAAAAATTGGGACTAAGGGACAAACAGATGACTTCCCTCGTCAGAGCATATAGTGCGTGGTTGACCTGGTTGCAATTGACTCAACTCCGGAGGGGATGGGGATAGTATGACTGGATGCCAAAGTGGGCAACACAAGATGAATGATATGCAAATATGGATGGAATACTGTGACATGATATGATGGTACATGAAATAGACTTAAAGAATGCAAGGGTGACTCATCGCGAATGTTCCAAACAAGGGTGACTTGATGACGCTGCCACACAGACTAGGCCCGGTGGGGACCACGAAAACATGAGTAAATGATGGTTACTCATGCTGAAAATTGACAGATGGTATGCCAATTATTTACAAGAGGTGGACCTCAAAGTACAAGTGTCACTTTATGATGAAAGTCGATTTTGAGGGGTGACAAAGTGACCTTCTTGGAAAAATGGTTTCTTGGTGAAGTGTCAAATCATCTGAAACTGAAGAAGACCCATTTTAGAGCCCAGTGAGATCTTTCCAAAAATTCTAATGGTTCATCAAATGGTGCTACGGTCTAGTCGCAATGGGCGGTAGAAAAATTATGGATTTTTCTATGAAAGGACGTTTTCCCTCCAATTTGGATTCATTTTCTAAGTGAGCAGTGGTGAATTTGGAGAGGCGAAAAAGGCCCTAAATCTTGTGGAGATCATAGTCTACAAACTGACCATTGGAATCAGGATCTGTGACTTTCAGGTACGTGACGTTACTCATCTCTTCAATTTCAGTGGTTTATTTCTTGATTTTGGGCACCTAGCAACTCCCTAAGAGACCCTTACCTTTTCTCATGGTCACATCACACTTTATGGGTCTAGAAGTGTGATTTGGCTTATAGGAAATAACTGGAAAAATACGAGCTCAAATTTTCTGGGCAGAAAATTGTGAGTTGTGGCTGGAGAAAGGGTTGGTCTGCTGGCCTAACAAGGACTGCAGGTTGATTAGTTTAGCCTGTTGTTTTATTTTCTAATCTGGCAAGACATGTGGTATTTTGTAGATATGGCAGAGATGAAAATAAATTTGTGTGAATGAGACTTGGATACTCTTTGATTCAAGATCCAGGGGGTTCAGGCAGTTCGAGGGGCATTGGCTCGTTATGGGGTTCTCAAGTTAGTAGAGAACCCACTGATGAGGGCAGGTGAGCCCTTGCTATCGATAATTGTGAGCTATTGAGATCTAGACCAAGAGGTCTTTGTCATGTAGGGGCACAAGATCGAGCTCACATTACATGATATTTACTTCTTAACTGCACTGCCTCCCCTCAGAGTGGTGGGGGATATTCATTCAGTGTTACCTCATGGGAGGAACATTACTGAGTTCGTGGAGTGCCATTGTCCATGGGGTGTTCATGTTAAGGGCATGAATATCCGAATTGATTATCTAGAGAGACTAGAGACACAGGTTGTTTCCACAGGTGTGCTACGGGTCTTGGGCAGCCAGGCATTCCACCACATCCCTGGAGGGCAGGTGATGTAGGTTGAGAGTGTTCTGGATGGGACATATTATGGGTGGGCCCAGATGATGCTGTCGTCAGTGAAATGACAGTTGATTCTTTGTAGGAGGTAGGTGAATCGTGACTGTGCTTTTGGTACAATACTATGTGTATTCTTCTTTGAGAAGATACCCACTATCCGTCCTAATGTACAAATCTAAGATGGGGGAGCATAGGAGCCTAGGATGCGTCGCTGGGGGCAACTACTACAGATAAGAGGCTGAGGGGGAGTCAGACGGGTGTTCCAGCTTGAGCTTTTTACACATTGGGACTACATGCCCCTTTACATTGATGACTACCCTTATAGTGGGATGAACTATCAGCGAGATCCTGACTTGCCTCTTCCGCCTGGGTGAGCATGGGGACCAAACGGTAAGTGTTAAGTTGCTATGTTTTATGGTGAATTTTCTATTTTTGTCACATGTATGTGGTACTGAGTGTGAAACATGTTGTATGTAGACATAGCACCGGAGAAGCCGGAATGATATGCAGGCCGAGCAACAGCGCCTGGGGTTGCAGATTGGGGGACATCATCGTCACAACAGGGTCAGAGGATACTGCGCTGCTTGCTGATTTGCATCGTCAGTTTAATGTACTCTTGACCGGGGTTTCAGAGTGCGGATGACATGACGTAGAGGATCGATACACAGATGAGTGAATTGGTCTTCCCTCAGATTGGCGAGGTATCGTGTGGCACATGGTGATGAAAGGTCAAGTAGTAGATGATCTATGTGTAGGTGGAGCAGAGCCTTTGGCGCGAGATCCTCCAGAAAGTGATTATATGCAGGGACATGTGGGTCCCTTTGATTGTGATTTTCGTAACATGCTATGGGCATGTCAGATGTATTTAGAGCTATGGATCCAAACACTTTTATGATACATAATATGATTATGCATTTTATATGACAATGATAGTTCAACATTTGTGTGGTTATCTTTTGTGGTATACATGTGATAAATGCCAATCTAGAATGTTGTTTGCAATGGTATCTACATAGTGATTTTGGGCTCTAGGTACATGAATGAATGTAATGGATTAAAATTCATGTGCTAATAGATTCACTCATAGATATTTTCTAAATAGGACTTGGTTATGCACATGATACACACCATTCAATTGCATGAAAAGTAGCAAGGAATCTAAACGAACCTGAAGATGAAGGATGGGATGAGCGAGGGAATTGACTAATGAACCTATCATTGCATCATATTCGACCTGATTATTGGTGTCATATCCAATGCACACGTCATTTGAAAGGACTAATGTATGCAAGGGCGTAAAAATGGCCCAGGTTGCTGAGGCTAGATTCCGGGAGAAGTGACTTGCACCATCAGCATGGCCGATATACGGTGTGGATGATTTATCCATTTGAAAGGTGCAAAAGACAACGGATGAGATGATGCAATCTACTTAACTATATGGCAGAAATAAAGACACGAAAATCAAAGGGATGTGTTGTGAGAAACATTTCTAGAGGTAGAGCGCATTGGGAGAACTAGGAAGGAGATGGCCTTCGAAATCCTTGTGAAGGAATGCCCCCTTACTCAAGTGTAGGGGTAATGAGGGGTAGAAATATATTCCATGGTGTTCTCATCAGGATGGGAGATGGGAGGACGAGAGGAAGTATGACTACCTAATGTGACGACATTACCTGGTGCCTCAACCTGAGGAATAAGGTTCACATATGCATCGTCTTGGATGGTAGATGATAGGCTGGTAGACTTAGGGTCTACTGATGTTGATACCTCAGATTCTATCGAAAAAGCTTTGTTAGAAATATGCGCAGCAACCCCAGGAAGGTTTGTCGACGAGGAACTCAAGGATGACAATAGGTAAAGAATGGGGCCTATGTTGTCTATCATCTAAACATCAGGGGAGGGGATAACAATAGAGGGGCCAGAGTTTCCCTATTCTGGTTGATTGGTGGTACCAAAACCCATAGGTAGAGGAGTAGTGCCTCTACTACGAGTGGCCTCGTATTTACGAATCGCCCCAAGGCAATCGCGAAACTCTTCAAGAAGAGGGCAACAATGGGAATAGTGACAATGAAGATCACAAAGGCCATAAGGATGGTTTGTGCGAAGCATTTTGAGTTTCTTAGGTGGGACCGATATGTCAACATGGACTACCAGAATTTTCAACTCAGGGAACGCTTCATGAACCAAAGATTTGAGTTAAGGGAGTTAAGGACAATTGTTTATGGCATGCCCAACAACTTCGCACAAAGCACACAGATTTGGGGCTGGAGGAGCTTGGGGAGCCTTGTCCTTCGAATATTTCTTTCTGGCTTTGCCCCCCTGGCCAGCTACTTTCACAACAGGAGTTGGTTCATGTTGAGGTTGTGATGGTACCAAAGTAGTGGCAGGGATCATGGGGAACATTTGAACTGGGGTCAAAGCATGATATGGTCGTGGTTGACTAGGCAGAATGTTTGCAGAGGGATCGATGCACCATACTAGGATACCGAGAGTCATGTTAGGAAGGACCAGTGAAGGCATGACAGATACAAAAAAAAATCCTGGAGGGGGGAATAAGAAAGATATATAGCCGAAAGGATAATGCCCCCATGGAATAGCTCTTGGATGGTTGAGACCTAAAGGAATAGTTCCTCGAGGGAACATAGGAAAGGCACCCACAAACAAAGGAGGTCCCGGGGGAGTGGGTCCAAAGGGTTCAGCTGGAAGAGGAACAACAGGATGCTGGGGAGTTGGCTATTGATTAGGTGTACTAGATTGTTTACGGGCATCCCGTGACACTTGTAACATGCAAACACTCATGGAAGTAGGTTCAAAAATGGAAGGGGGAGGACCAGGGAAGGCACTTAACAATGAGGAATACTTATAGACTCTGGGTGAGATACTGGTACAAGGAGTGGATGGCTGTTTATCGGATATCGATGAGATGGTGGACTCGGGGGAGGTCACGGATGCCGGCTCATAGTATGTCCACTGATCAATGGTAACAATCTTCCATTCATGGGGGAAACACATCTTACGAACACCGTAGATGTGACAATTGACATGGAATATGTGTAACTACGACCTAAGAGGATGTTGTAATCCAAAGGGGCATCTATGAATTTGATATGGACATGGACAATATTTTGTGCAAGGGTCAATAGATAGTTGTGGTACATGTCAAGGGGCTGGGAGGAGTGTCCATCCCAAGCACGCAAGGTGATGGTGAAGGGGGACAACTCAGGTGACTTTAATTGTTTCCAAACAATAACGAACATCACATAGGTGGATGAGCCTTCTTCAATAATGCATCTATAGATGATGGCATTATGGACTCTAACTAGTATCTGGAAAGCAACAGATGAAGGTAATGGGGGGTGCTCTGATGTAGACGATCAAACAATCGTTAGAAGGATCCACTACACCCAAGGAAGTTAGTAGATCCTTCTTTTGGGAATGGCATGACTGGAGGACTTGCAATGTCGATATGGCAGCAGGTGATTGCAACAAGTCATCTACTATACTGTATGTATGGGCAGATTTGTTAAAAGCCACATTACGGCATAATGGTCCCTTTGGGATATTGGGAATGGCCTCAAGTTTGGGTTGAGGGATCTCTAAATGACCATTTTTTGTTGTAAGAGGCTCAATGAACACTTTGGTTTTGGAATCGACAGCTAATGAAGTGGAGGGCTTGTCATATTGACATGACCGAGTTTGTAGGTTGATATTGGAGGGGTTAACCTCATAAGAGTTCATCATCAGGATCTAGTAGTCACTAGGACTAGAAGGTTGGGGGAGGTGGGCTGCTTGACTTGGCTGGGGTTGAGCAGCAACACATACTTGCTAAGGGAAAGGATTTGTGAGCATGGCTAGTTGGAGTAGCACAGGATCCTGAGGTGATTTTTGACCTCGAGAAGATGCTTTAGCTTCCCATAGTTGGCGCATCTAGGGTAAA
Source organism: Pinus taeda (assembly GCA_000404065.3). Lineage (NCBI taxonomy): Eukaryota > Viridiplantae > Streptophyta > Pinopsida > Pinales > Pinaceae > Pinus > Pinus taeda. The sequence continues at coordinate 141,009 of APFE031072487.1, forward strand.
AGGGGACACTCATGTGTATAGTGGCCATGTACACCACAACATGCACAAGGCTTATTCATATGAATAGCCTTGTTTTGCATGGGCTGGCTGCCCTGTTGTTGGTTGTTGGTGTTAGGCTCATTCCCCTGGGGTTCACTAGGCTGGTTACCTTGGTTACCCTGGTTACCCTTGTTACCCTTCCCCTTATTCTTTTTCCTCAAATTTGGGGATTGGTATCATTCTGTTGTGCAAACACCTGACCCTAAGGGGGTGGTGGCTGTTGGGGCTAAGGATGCATAGGAGGTTGCGACACTAATGCTTAAGAGGCTGGAGCGCCAGGTTATGCATAAGAAGGAGAAATAGTTTGGTAGACAGGTTGGGGCCTTAGAAACATGTTTCTAGCAAAAGGGGCATGAATGTTGGAGGAACTGGTGCCCCCTGCAGGTAGCCATAACTCTGCTAAGAATATGGCGAGGAGTTTAAAATGGATCCAACGATACCGTCGCAGGCGTGAGATGCCCCTGATGCTTTAGCACTTCAAGGATGTGGGAGGTCTGGAATAACGATACAGACATAACCTAATTGAGCAGAAATCAGATCATATCTCAAAGAGGTTTGGAGAGCTTCTTCCTTGGCTGAGGAAAATGAAATGCGACATCTTTCCCGATGGGGAATAAAAGGCTTTTGAGAAACCAATCTAGGTAAACATGGTCTTAGAAAGGCAGGGCATGACATGTGCTCCTCCTTCGATGCCACTCTTGAGCATGGTCAGAAAGGTGAGTAGCGGATTATTGACGGAATGTGGTCAAAATCTCAGTACCAGTGTCGTACCGGAGAGGTAACTAGAAATAGGACAAGAATACTTTAGAAAGTGTTGCGAAAATGGAATGAGAGGTGGCGAGCTAGTCTACATACCATTTTGTAGCATCTCCAGTGAGTGGGCATTGGAAGAGTTGAATATGAATGGAGTAATTAGTTATGGAGTTGGACGAACACCACAAGTGGAAGGATCAGACATGGTTGGTATGATCCTGTCCAACAATACCCTCAAACTTTGGGATGCCTGAGGAAAGCTTAATCGACATAGAGGGCCAACCATCATCATGGTGTATGGGGTCATTTATCAACTGGTTAAGATCCGGTAGACTTAACCTAGCCATAAAGGGGAGCATGGGGGCTGCAAGAATGGTTCCTGAGACTGTTCCACTTGATGTGACCACAGGAGGCACCACCAGATTAGGGTCCTACACCTGTTGTGGGTCCAGACATGGTGAAGATATGTGGTGAAGGAGGTTCGAAATTAGATGAGGAATCAAAAGGACCATGAGAAGAGTCGGGATGGGGACTCGGAGGGCTATGAACTCGAACCCGACGGGGAGGAGTAATATGCCCAAGTGGAAACTAGGGGTAAAGGCCTAATAGTCTCTGCGACTGACACCTTGGTGGCACAATGATGGAAGGACACATAGAACACGGAAAGGGTGAAGGGAGATCAACAATATATCTTTTGTCTCTGATGCAGTGAGATAAATTTATTATGTTAAGTCTTGGCTTGGCGATGTAAACCAAGCACCCTTCGCATAAGGTGTGCTTGTGTGTGCAAGTGTATTAATTGATTAAGCACACATAGTGTTTGCAAAAAAGAAAAAAGCTTGCTGCAAATAAATTGAAATAAATAATAGAAAATAAATAGCAAAAAAATTAACTAAACCCCACCCAAACTGGGTTTGCAAACATTGTACTGTTAAGTGGCTAAGCCAATGGAAAATAAACTGAAATGGTCAAGGGATCCTAATGTCGGTGTGACTGGGATCAAGTGACTCTAAGATGCTAGAAAGTGGTGCAACAATAGAAAACAACTAGAGGGGAAGATCGTTGCAAAAGGATAGGGAGATGGGTGAAACACCTAGGGAAACCGATGGGACCCTGAGGGAATGACCAAACAAGTTTGAATGTGAAACTATGGATGGTAGCAGCCCATCTTATCAGATCTTAAACAAAAGGTTACAGATCTGGAAAATGTTGCTGAAAGTGCTGCAGAAACTCAGACTTCTCACTCAGCTAAAATCCTCCTAGAAAGGCAGAAGTGTACTAGAAGCCCTAAGGGAGGCCAAATTTGACTTCGATGAATAAAACATAATGGATCAAGGCCCGAGCGAGATGAGACAAAGGTTAGACATCTAGTAGACAACTCTCAGCAAAACCTAGAAACAGATATGAGAGAAACCCTAAAACCTAGAAATCGCAGGTTCTGACTTGTTTTTTATGAAATCACACTTTTTGGGTAGAAAGCCGTGTTCTGGAGCCTAGATTGCACCTTTTGGGCTAAAAACTATGATTTCTACTCCGAGACTTCCGGTCTGCAAATTTCAAAAAAAAGTTTCTCCTTTGTTGCAGCTGGTTCCTGTGACCTGCGGAAATGACTAGAAAGCTTACGGAAGTCAGAAATTTATCAAATCTAGGGTTAACACACTAGGAAACGTTAATAGAAGAGAAGAAAGAGGAAACCCTAAGATGAAAACCAAAGGTCACCCAGGTTTCTGGATCTGAAGTATAAAACCTAGCAGAGTCGCCAATTTGTTGAAGTGTTTTCTTCTCAATGAAGTACGAAAAGAACCCACTTAAGATCGTGGATGAAAAACGATCTCAACAATAGAAACGACTGCTAAACATTGTAGATCTGCAACTATTGATAGAAATAAAGCCTGCCAAAATCCTAATCTATGCTGCAATCATAGTTAAATAGTAAAATGAAGACTAATAACCCCAAAACATCCAATGAAAACCAAATTTATAAAGAATGATTTTATTATAATACCCGTGAAGGGAAAAAATATATGTTACCAGTCCCCCTCTATGGGATGGGTTCTTGGAAATCCTCAAACGCTTTCAGCTTCTATAGAGTCTCTCTCCTCTATAATGCATAAACCCAACAAAAATATGGTGCGCGACAATGAAAATAATTAGTTACAATAGTGAGTGCAACAATGAAAATAATCAAAGGTGAATAATGAATGGAAAGCCCTTCTATTTATAACAAAATATTGAGCTATCCTCAAATAATGAGCAATAATAAAATATTATTGATCCCATTCTTGGAATAACCACTTGGAATATTTTATTATATTTGTTTAGGAGGGAAAAATGATTCAAAATTTTATTTAGAAATAATAAATAAATAAATGATTTATTTATCATCTCAAGGAATTAGTTAAGGAATAATAAACAAATAAGGATTTATTTAATTATTACTAAGGGATTTAGTCAAATTTAACAAAGCATAATAATTAATTAGTGATTAATTAATTATTCTTAGAGAAAAATAAGAAAAATAACGATTTATCAATTTATTTTTCATGATTGGGTCAAATTTGACAAGGAATGATAATAAAATAGTGGTTAAATTATTTATTCCTAGAAGAAAATGAAATAAATAGTGATTTATTTAATTATTATTCATGGTTTTAACTATAAATCACTTAATAAAGGTGGCTTGTTAGGTAATTTCTCATAGTGAAAGCAATATTACTATGGTAAAATTGGCTTTACATGGTGTACTTCGATCCATCTAGTAAATTAGGCTAGATGATCATTTTTTTTTGTGATAACAGATTGCGCCGATACATACCAGTGTTAGGAGCAAAAGGTATGACCAAAGTATGTTGTAAAGACACAATCACTTAGACAACACAGGGGGGTAAGAGAGAGAGAGAGAGAGACCAATGAAGCTGAATTTGAAAGAGGATAGGGACTGTTATCTCAAAATCAAGCACTGGAAGGCTGCAGGCCAGGTTAATTTCAAGTAACTATTTCAAACCAGACTTTTGACTAAGGCTTAGCCTCCTTAGCCTGAGAGGGCTCTCTGAAAGGGTTATTGATTTTGATTAATGATTTGAATAGATGGCTAACTCTATGGTTTGTAATTGTATATGTTTATAGGTTGAAAGATGAAGGCTGGCTACCATTGGGCTATGGAGTCAAAGTATGTTTCAGTACCACAACAAGATCAGCTTAACATGAAGTCAGGGCATTCAGCATTTGAATATTCAGAACACAACACACATATGGAACCACAGCTCATAAGTGCACACAGGAAGTCAGAGCACAATCAGTGAATTCTAAGTGATTGTACACCTATGCAACTGTAAAAAAACTAAGGAAAGTACAACACACATTCTGAATATAAGAAATCCTTCATGAATCCTGAGTAGTGAAGCCAAAGCATTCTACCTAGCATGGAAG
>APFE031072490.1:0-30872 GCA_000404065.3 Pinus taeda
ACCTTCATGAGATACAATATGACCCAAATATTCCACCTCTTGTACTCCAAAGAAACATTTGGAGGTTTTTGCATGTAAGTATTTCTCCTCCAATAGTTTGAGAACTTTGTCAACATGTTGAACATGATCCTTCCAATACTTCTTGTAGATTAGTATATCATCAAAAAATACTAACAAAAATTTTCTAAGGAAGGGTTTGAAAATGGAATTCATCAAAACTTGAAATGTAAAAGGTGCATTGGCAAGGCTAAAAGGCATGACCAAAAATTCATAATGACCCTCATGAGTTCTAAATGATGTTTTCAGAATGTCTTCAGTATTCATTATGATTTGATGATATCTTGAACGAAGGTCTAACTTGGTGAAGTAAATTTCTCCATGCATTCATCAAATAATTCATCAATGACAACAATGGGAAATTAATATTTAATAGTGAGCTTGTTGAGCTCCCTATAATTCAGACTCATGCACCATGATCCATCCTTCTTGCGCACCAATACTACTGGAGTAGAGAAAGAACTTTAACTAGGTTGAATTATACCATCCTCTGGCATTTCTATAACCATACATTCAATTTCACTCTTTTGGGCATAGGGATATCGGTAAGGCCTGATGTTTGGAGGAACACTTCTTGGAATCAAATGAATAGCATGATCATGATCACAAATATGTGGGAGGCCTTTGGGAGTCTCAAATACCCTAGAATGATTATCCAAGACTTTTTATATACTTAAAGAAATAGATGATTCCAATGTGGGAACCTCTAGCGAACATAATTGTGTAATTACGCCTCGTTGTTCTTTCTTTAGAAGCTTTGTCATGTCGTTAGAGCTGATTATCTTTCCCGGTTTCCCTATGTGTTGGCTTGTTGGGGCCTGACTCAAGTTTAGATTTAATTAGCTAAAAAAATCCCAGTACTACTGGCCCTTTCGGCAACAGTCTACAGAGTGCGGAGTGAGGTCTCACCCAAAGTAGTATGGGAGGGTGATAGAACTAGGTTTCCACACCTTGGAGATGTCTGATGAGTTCAAGTGGTCCATAATTTGACCCTACATGCACATCGCTACGTGCACTTTCCTGTACCTTGCAGCCTAAGATGTTGCCTCCGCGCAACCCTATTCGGGGGCTGAATACTGTTATTACCTCAATCCTTACTAGTAGTATAATGTTATGTGATTATTACTTTCATGATTTATGTTACATTTGACAACATAAATCATTCATACAGGGGCGCGTAGTAAATAAATAGTAAATTTGCAATTTACATCAAACATGCATTTAACCAGGAACAAATACACAAATTTATAATCAACCTTCTCTTTATTAATTGCTTCTTCGGTTTCAGACTCGACTCCGCCCTCGGCACTCAGCTGAAGGGGTCCGCGCACTCAACTATGAACTACTAGGCCTCTGTGCACTTAGCTGCAGAGCCTTCTCCTACTTTACAACCCAAAACTAGACTTTTCTCTCAGATCTTCTACTACGTGTCTCTATCCATTACTTCCTTCTTTATGACTTAGAGCCTCGCTCTATTCTTTCCATTACAAAACTAGGGTGGACAACCTTGTGACTCTATCATATATATCGCGCTCTGTGCCCACAATTCACGAAGTCTTTACAATAAAATTGGGTCAAAACTTGGGCTTTAAGCCCCAAAACCTACTTTGGGGGGATTCCATGCCTAACAGGCCCCCAACAAGAACATCATGACTCACCCTTGAGTCACTCTGTCAGCACGGTGATCTTTGTGTGGAGTCCCACCAAATGTTCTTGAACTCCACGGAGGTCAGCAACGCACTTAGCTACTATTTCCTGGACCTGCTACATATGCTCTTCTGAGACCTTTAAGTCAGGGGTGATCCTCTAATTCAATGTGTACATCCCTTGCATATGTGCATGATTTCCTTCAATTGTAGCCATGATAGTGAAAGCCTTGTCGATCCAAGGCTGGATGCATGCTTTTAGAACTACCTCCTTATGTCGAGCCATGTCTACCTGCTCCTTTAGTGCCTTAGCCTGCTGCATCCTTGCAAGCCGCTGAGTGAGGACCGCTATCTGCACAGTTCCTCGGACACTGTCATATTGTTGTTGGAGTTCCCATGCTGGATGTTGGGGTCCTCTTGTAGATTTGTGAGGACCTCAAGTGATTCTTCCAACAAGCTAGTGCAGTCTCGCACTGCACCTCCAATCTCCTCCAATCCCGCTATGATAGCACTAGCACACTGTTCTCTGACTTTCGGGGGAGTGGATGGTTGTGCCTTTAATTTCAGCTTGACAATCTGAAGATTAAGCTCCAACTAAACCTTGGTTGTTTCTTCCTGGCCTCGTGGACTCCTGCTATGAGCCTGTGGATCCGCACATCCTCTGGTAGATCTTCTAGGATGGCCAGCTTCCGGACACTCCGGCAAGTGTCGTCGACCACCTGCACCAATTGTTGATTTTGTGACACCAATTCATCACAATGCAAGCTGATTTGGTCCATATTTATCCTCTGTTCACTGATGACTTGGATCGCGTAGCTCTCCCTAGCACACAGCTCTGTTGTTATCCCATCCTACAATAGATATAGTGTCTCGCGTGGAAGGGCAGCTAGATTAACCTCGAGAACTTCATCATGCTAACTGACATCCTATCATCCTCATTTGATGCTACTAGAGCCGCTTCCAGCAACACAACTGTGTTCTTCATCCATGCACGCACCATTTGTTCTGTTGTCGAGGATCCTATTGCGAGGCGGGTTGAAAGGGTACCCACCTGAGGGGGGTGCACCTGCAACTCCTGCAACTATGCTCTGAGGGCCCCTAACACAGTCTGGTGCTCCTACATAAAATCCTGAAGCACCTCATTGGTGAAATCACGCATCGTCTCGCCAATGTCATGCAAATCATCCTCGATTAGGGTGATCGGGTCAATGAGCAATTTCGACGCCTTGATCTTCTTCCTTGACCCTACTCATTCTACCATGTATGCATGTTTCAACTATGTGAGCATGGTCCCTGGGTCCGCGCTCCCTTCTGTTGTTTCTACTTCTTCTTCCTCTTGCCCTTAGCCCTTGTCCGCCTTCAAGGTTGCTTCCTCTGCCTCCTGTTCTACTACTGCTGCTTCTGCGGCCTTTTTCTACTCGATAGCTTCTTGTGCCACTTCCCGTGCTGCATGCACTTCGACTACTGCCTTTTCCTTCTGCCTTTTCTCGGCCAATTGTGCGAGGCACAACTTGGCCTCGTCTTTCCTTATGTGCCACCAATCCTTCGATCTCTGAGGTCTGGGGTGTATCACTCTGGTGGCCATGCCTCTAGGACATTAAAAATCACATCATCCATGGCTACAAAAGGTATCTTTGTCCACTGCTTTGTTGAATCCTTGCGCGCCCTGATAAAGATGTTGTGCATGTCTGCATTAATTTTTGTGAAGCTCTACAGACTACTGTATACCATGGGTGACAGGCGCGACTTCTAGTTGATCCACATCTAGATGTTCATCTCCATGAGCACCTAGAAGATCTTGCTGTCAAATATCCTTTTTTCATCGTACTTCGTGGCCTAGAGCGAAGCATACTTTGCGACCTCTGGTAATTCTTTCTCAATTATGGGGAATTGACTATCCTCTGGCAATTCCCCCACTATGAGCACTATGGATAGCAACAACCATGCATAGTGGAAGGTTTTACCCTGCTCTTGGGATTCACGACAATTTTCCAAACATTTTGTGTAGAGGAATTCGGACCAGTTACACTGGACCGCCTCCGCGCATTGCTCGGCTAGTGCAATTACTGGTGCAGGTACCTCGTCTGTGCGACACTTTCACATAACTTTGTTGGCTAGGATTTGGGTTGCTATGTGTACCACTTTGTCCTTGATGCTGGAGATGTCGTAGCCCCTCTTCTTCTTCTCCATCATGTACTTCATCTTCATGGCCTTTTCGAGGGCCAAATCACTACCCTTTCCCTCTCATATGGTCGTGGGGTCCTTTCCTTTGTATGGGGAGCCAAGAAACGTGGTAAATTAGGTCTATCGTGATGGGGGTGGTCTCCTCCAACCATAAATAACCATCATTTAATAGGCAGAGCAGCTGCCTGATAACAAAAATGGTTATGGGGGCTCGGTGGAAATGCAACACCCATAGTAGGTTCAATAGCTCGGCTTTTTCCAGATCGCGCAACCACTTCCATAGCTCTAATGTTGTCACCACCCCCTCGATGATCTGCTTCATAAGGTTCCTAGTCTCAAGGTGAGGGAACTTCTCGTGTTCTGCAAGGTCCCAATCTTCAAACTTCATGGTTGGCATGTGGCCTAGGTGCATGCCTTCATTCACAATGACGTCTGGGAGGAGTGGGGTCTGGAGTGAACTCTTGGTTTCATCCAGGTCCTTGGGCACTTTGGCCTTTCCTTTCCATGGGGGGACATATGTGGGCAATTTCGTCGCAGAGTGTGTGGCTTGAATATCCTTCTCCATGCCTTCGTCTTCTTCCTCTGCGATGATAAGGGCCTACAAATATTCTTCCTCCTCATCTATTTCTATTGTGATGGCTTTCCCCTTTTCTGTCATTGATAGTTTGTTGTGTAGTGGGTTCCTTGGGGACATGCGTACGGGAGCCATTACTTGCTTATCTTTCTTGGGTCTTGGCGTACGTAGTGATTTGGGGATCTCTGCCACAACCTCGACACCTTCTGGAACATCCTCCATAGTTAGGGCCAGTGCGGCCTCGCCGGTGGTTACCTCCTCTATTCCCAGACCATCCTTAGTTGTTGTCATTGTATCTGGGATGTAATCTATCACTCGCGAATTCAGGGGCTCAATTAACACTCGGCTTACAATGCTCAGGGCTCTACTCAATCGCTCAATTCTCAAATGGCTAAGTGTTGTTTGTTGGGTAGCCCTTTGTGTTTTATAGTTCCTTTTGATTTCGAATTCGACCGCTCCCCCCAATTTCGGTCCATTAATGCTTTCTTAGCAACAGATTTTCTGAAATCTTGCCCATAAATCACATAAATGCCCACCACCCGCTCCATTTGGCCTCAAGTCAAGCATCCCATCATGAATAGTGACTTCAATAGTCACTTTTTGACCAAATCACGTGGCATCGTAGCCCCCCGTGCATGGTCGTAGACCTTATGACTCTCTACTTCTACGCGCATCCCAAATATCAGGCAGCTCCCAGGCAGAATAGTTTATAGTCCCACGCTCCCTTTCAACTACTTGGAGTGCTAAGACTGTCCTTCCAGTGGCTAGTTAGGTGGTTGTACCACCCATGTGGGGCTCCATCCTGTCTTCCATCATGGTGCTTGAATCCCCTCCTTCTATTGTTGTGGTCGGCATTGCGCAATTCACCACGTGCAATGCACTATCTTGGTCACTAGGCTCAGTAATATGTGGTCCAAGCCAAGGCATTAGACTAATCAATTCACGACGATATCCCTTCAATTTGTCAGTATGATCATACGCACCTTGTTGTACCATCCTAGGCTTTTCGACGAGAAACTCTTTCTTGATCTCGTCTTCCAGCTTCTTGACCTCCGCGTCCATCAAAGCGCTTTTCTTCCTTAATCATCCTTTCTTTTTCATGTTCACGGAGTCTAAAGTTTCCTCATCGGATTTCTTCCTCAAGTCCCATGTGTTTTGTTTCTTGCGGTTGTGTGATCCCTTCTCTCCAGGCTTTGCGAACCATCGTATCTATGGATGCTGCTATGCACAAACTAGGCTTTGCACGCTCCACAGGGAGTACTGTATCTACTTCATACTTCAGCGTCAGAAGTGCCCATGCATTCAGGGTTTTTCACATGGCCCTATAAGCCCATAGAACCACTGGTATGTGCAGGTTCGAGTTAGTGCATCTCACATGGTGGATCGCATTCAGTACTTCACACACCTTGTCAAAGGCTTTCATGCAGATAATCTTTGGTGTGCTTAGTCTTATCATACTTCTTGGTTCTTACCCTCGTCTTGCCTGCTCTTGCTTGTTGGTCTTGTTTCCTATTGTGAGGACTATGTGTGTTCGTGCAGGTTGTGTGCCATACATGTGTACCCATCTGGAGAGGTGGGTGCACAGGTTGTTTCCTCCATCATACCCGGCTTGCATCCATATCCGAGGCTTTCCAAACCATATGGTCATCATCCTTTTGCATTGCCGCTAGTCCTCAAAATTCTCCTCGTGCGTACCCCACCTCCTTGCGGGTATAGCGCACAGTGCTCATTTCAGAGCGTCAAAACATTGGTGTTTTGGTTCTTCTTGTTCAAATTTGTTCAAAAAATCATCTACCTCACTCAACCCATCATACATTGGTAGATTTCTTTCTTCTATTGCTATACACCGTAGTGACCATATCATTATGTTGCAGTTGAGCGTGGTTACTTCGTGTAACCTGTTGTGCCATCTTTCTATTTCCTCGTCTGAATCTAAAATGTAGGAGCTTTCGTTCTCCCATGAAATCCTTCCATCCGTTGTTGGATTCACCCAATCCTATTCCCATGCTGTTATCTTGTAGATACAGTCTAGATAGTTGTTGCTATCGCAATTGCGTACTGGCTCTGTGTAGCACGATCCCTCCACAGGGTCTAGAGGTACCACTACACACAATGATTTTTTCTCAAAAAGCATCTTGTTCTTATTTAGATTTATCACTCTGTTCACATCAGTGGCCCAATCTATTCCTAGTAGCGTGGGATAGGGATTATTGTCACTAACAATCTCTATCACTTCGAAATCTGCAAGCGCACTTGCACCTTCGATATCTACTGTTATTCCCTACAATCTTCCCATCGATAGGATCTTTTGCTGGTTTGCCATTCACAATTGAATAGGAGGCCATTGCAACACGTGCCTGCCCATGCGCTCCCATGTCTACTTTGGCAAGACGTTCGCGTTCGACCGTAGATCAAAAATCACTTGATCGATTTCAAATTCTTTGATTTGTGTAGTCAATCTCATCTCCCTTCCTGTTCGTGTTGTGTGCTTCTTGAGTTTCCAGACTACGCACAGTTCTCCTAGTCCAACACATCTAGTGATGAGTTCTTATAGCCCCTTCATCGCTTTGGTGTCGCGCAGAAGCTTCATGCATGTCTCCAAAAAGGTAGTCAACAGTGATGGGTCCATTTCCGATTCTAGTTTGTCTTTACTACATGAAGTGGAGGCCTCCATGAAGGTCTTCCTAGCTTCCATGAATGTCTCCTTCGTATGCTCCAAATCGAACTCTCTTCAGGCTACTTACCGTTGTCATCTCTTGTCGTGATACTAATTTGGAGCATGATGTTTACATTGGGGTCCTCCTTGCGTGGCTTAGACCTCGTCATTTGCAGGTTCTGAGTTGGGGGAGGCTGGAGTGTTCCTTTATCACGCAACCTTGTTATCAGTGTGGGGCAGTCCTCTATCTCATGATCAAACTAGGTACAATATAAACATGATGCTCTTGTCAAATTTGTAGAATTGCGGGCATAATGCCCTGGCCCTCCGTAATTGTAACAGATCAGTTGTTCATGACCCCTTCCTGCTCCCATTCCACCTCAACCTCGTCTGCGCCCCTGAAATCCAGTGCCCGCCATTCCTGCATTTTGATTGAGGGCTCGCGTTTTGGTTTGAACCCTATAGGTAGGAGTTTGATCCATCATCAATTCATAGCTTCTATGGGTATGCTCATCATGTCCTACTGACCTGCAGAAATTACAGAACAATTGTTGGTATGCCTGCGTATACTTCTGTAATAGATGGCAATTATCTGTAGCATGCTTTCCTCCTGACAAATTGCACACCATAATGTAGGCACCGCACTCGGTCCTTCTTGTGCCTTTGGTTTCAATGGAATTGGCCCTCCTCCCGCTAGGTAGTTCGCGAAGACTGGACAGTGGTCCTTGTCATGTCCCTAGCCTTTGCACTTTACGCAACATACTTCCTTGCACGCTTCTGGGTGAGCTATCCTATCTTGTTTCAAACTCTGCATCTCAAGGCACAAGTTCTGCAACCGCGTGTGGATCTGTTGAACTCCCAGGTTAGGATATTGTATCGGGGTTTCGTGCAGTCCCATCGCCATCTCCAAGGCCTCAGCTTCAGTGGTTAGCTTCTATTGTCACAACGCATTCCTTAGATGCAGTGTTAGTGATGCTACAAACCATGCATAGTATTGTGCTTCCTTCAGTCTCTGATCTAGCTCTCAAGGGGTCTTGCTTGGAAGCATCACAATTTCCTTAAATATGATAATCGACTGTGTCTCTAATTTTGGCCTACTAAATTCTCTGTTTAGCATAGCTTGGATATCTGCGATTCATGTGTTTTGATTTTCATTGGAATGCTTAATGTACCATGTTAGTGCGCGATCTTGCAAGGTGCTAACCAGTGTTGCCTTCTTTATGTTGTCGTTTGTAACTCCCTGCGCTTCCCATATAGCTTTTACCACGAACCAAAATTGGTTCGGATCTTCATTCCCTACTCCTTTGAACACCGACAACTTTATTGCACTCGCCATATTGAACTATGGTGGTGGAGGAGGTGGTGTGGGCAAATATGGGGGTGAGGATGGTGAAACTGGTGGTGGTGTAGTTGGGGGTGGTATGCGCGGAATTCACTACCTTATCAGACTAATCACACTTCATGGTGAAACTTTTGTGAGCTCTTCCTCGCTCTCCCGCGGAGGTGAAATCAAGGGCCTAGTCTCTAATTCTTCGCTACCTTTGTTTCTATAGATCCTCCCACTTCGCATAGCCCCAAACATCAATTTATTTTCATAACCTGCTTTTCACATAGTAGCATTTTAATCCAAGTGTTCAAAGATTTAATGTACTTACCTTGTGGTCCTTGGAGGAAGCATCATTCTACCTCGTTGTAGCTCACTGATGTATCTACCACGAACTCGATGATGAACCCTCCTATAATTCATTCGAGCTAATGGTCCACAACACACGCAATATTATCTCCTGATACTTCTAGTTTGCGCACCAATTCTGTTGTCCACACAATTGGTTTGTCAAGCCTACACCTTCCCTGACTGTCTGCTAACTTTGTGATCCACTTGGACAACTCAGAAAGGAAGGATGCAAAGAAAATATTGTGAATTTCCGTATATCAGTAGTGCTCTAACCACTGTTCCTTTGCTACTCGTGGATTCTTGTTTTCCTACACCGCGAACTCGTGAATCTTTTTGTCCAGCCACTCTTTAATTTATTTCTTGGTCAGATTCTAGTGAAACGACATCAAACATCCCTTATGCAGATCCTGGTCCTAGCAACGGAACCATTTGTTGGCTTGTTGGGGGCTAACCCAGGTTTAGATTTAATTAGCCAAAAAAATCTCGGTACTATTAGCCCTTTTGGTAATAGTCCACGACGTGCAGGCTAAGGTCTCACTTGAAGTAGTATGGGAGGGTGCTAGAACCAAGTTTCCACACTCTGGAGATGTCTGATGAGTTCAAGTGGTTTGCGGTTCAACCCTGCACGCACATCGCTACGCACACTTTCCCGTACCTCGCAGCCTGAGATGCTACCTCTACGCAGCCCTACTCGGGGGCCGAACGCTCTTATTACCTCAGTCCTTACTAGTAGCCTAATGTTAGGTGATTATTATTTTCATGCTTTACATTAAATTTAAAAGCATAAATCATTCATATAGGGGCATGTAGTAAATAAACAGTATATTTTCAATTTACATCAAACATGCATTTAACCAGGAACAAGTACACAAATTTATAATCAACCTTCTCTTTATTAATTGCTTCTTCGGTTACAGACTCAACTGTGCCCTGCACACTCAGCTGTAGGGGTCCGTGCACTCATCTGTGGACTACTAGGCCTCTATGCACTCAGTTGCAAAGCCTTCACCTACTCTATGACCCAAAACTAGAATTTACTCTTAGATCTTCTAGTACCTATCTCTATCCATTACTTCCTTCTTTACAACTTACAATCTCAATCTATTTATACAATCCCATGGTCTGCAGACCATGGGCAAGCTGACTTTACATTACAAAACTAGGGCGGACAACCCTATGACTCTATCATATATTTTGCACTACGGGCCCGCAATTCGCGGAGTCTTTACAATAAAATTGGGTCAAAACTTGGGCTTTAAGCCCCAAAACCTTCCTTGGGGGGATTCCATGCCCAATACTATGATACCCCTTAATTCAACGTCCTTTCCTTCCGAAACAAATTCAAGAAAAGTTATTGAAATTAAAAGCTATCGTACCCAAAGATTATAGCCATTGGACTCCTAGTACAACATCAACACCACCCATTAGAATGGAAAGCATTGGACTATTCAACACATATTATCCCATGGATAAGATGATATTATGTCACTTTCTAGAGAAATTTATGGTTCCTCCATTTGCAACCATCACTTGACACTCTGTTGCTGGATATAGGAAGAAATTAAATTCCTTGGCTATCTTACAATAAATAAAATTATGGGTACTACCCGAATCAATCAACACTATTACCCTTTTCTTCTTGATATGTCCTTCTATCTTGATAGTTTGAGGAGTGGTAATTCTGGCCAATGCATTACAAGATATGGTCAAATTCACTTCTTCTTTATCTAGGGATTATTCCTGGTATGTATCCTCTTCTTTTGATGTTTCTTGTTCCTTTTCTTCCTCTTCTCCACAATCTATGTAAAATAATTTCTTCTCATCACACATATGACCTTTAGTGTATTTTCTATCACATCTGTAACAAATCCCTTTTTCTCTTTTTTCTTCCAATCGTTTTGCTGTCAACCTTGCAGGTTGTGAAAGTCTAGGGGCAACAACACTTCCATCTTTATAGTTGTGAGTGGTAGGCCTCCTTGTTGCCATACTTTTTCTTTCAATTTTGTTTGCCAACCTGAATGCCTTCTCCAATGAATCAGGTTCCCAAAGGCGAACCTCATGTTGGATGTTATCCTTTAAAGTCCCTATGAACACATCAATCCTATTCTCCTCTAGAATATATTTTACCCTTATATTCAATTTTTGGAAGTCCTCATTGTGCTCCACCATTGAAATCTTTTGTTTAAGATTTATCAATTGGTTAAAAATGGTGTTGGTTTTTTTATCCTCATAATGTGCTATCATTTCTTCCATAAAAATTACCCAAGTGACAATTTTATTACGAGAATAAAGCCATCGATATCATACAAACTGATTGGGTTCCAAATATAAATTTGCAATGCGTACCTTTTGTGTGTTTTGCACATTATGGGGATCGAAATATTTCTCCATCTATAGTATCCATGTTACGGGATCCTTGCCATCAAACTTCCTCATATCGACCTTTGGAATATAGTGGCTCTTCTATCCAAAGTTAGAGTCTATGAAATCATGAATAACATTTCTTTTTCTCTCATCATGAGTTTCCTCTACTACCCTTTCGCCATTAGTAAGCATTTCTTGTAGCAACTTTGTCAAATCTATCTTCAAATCTTCTATGTTGCCTTTAAATTTTGCTTCTATACCATCCATATTAGCTTCCATGCCATCCATCCTAGCTTCCATTCCATTCTTTAAACCATCCATCTTAGCTCCAACTACTTTTTGTGAGAGCGAAATTTTTTGCACTTGGTCTTGTAATTTTGATATATCATGTTGCATTTCTTCCTCTTCTTCATGCGTCATAGTAGAGATTTCAGGTTGCTTACTAGGTGTTCTTGTTTTCTTTCTTCAAGTCATCAATGAATGAATATTATGTTTCACAATCCCCTTTTAATCACTTCAAACTACTTTCTCAAACAAGACATGCAAATTTAAAAAAAACTACACACCTTTTTCTTTCCACTTTGTATGAGCTCGATCTTGAAATGATTGTAACTCTGTAATTTCCGATCTCCAAGTTCGGAAATTTTGGCCCGTGATATTACTTTGAGTTCTATTTCCAATATTGCAAGTTGGATCGCAATTGGATTCCTGAAGAAAGATTTATGCCCAATCTCTCGCAATGACCTAATTATATAATGGTTTAGTAGAGAGAATTTGTACGACGTACCATGTGTCATGGTTTAAATCTTAGGTTTTAAAAACTATACCCAACTAACTACAATTTGTATGATATCTGTCACTTATAATAAAATTTGAATTACGTTCTCAGAGAAAAATTTATGACGATTTTCCTAAGATGACCCGTTTTAGATCGAATTCGAGAGCCTGAACAAACCCTAAATTCTGCAGTTCATATATCTGAAACTATAGAGAGACAAGATTTGAAATTTGCACACGAGGTTCCTAATGATGTCATCTCAAACGGGTTTTAATTTCAATTTCTGAAGATTCATAGAAACAAATTTATAGTGAAAATTCCATGATGACGTGTTTGAAGCAGTGAAACCCTAGAATTCAAAGCTCTCATACCAATCGTTATGCAACCAACTCACAAAATAGAAGAAAGAGATAGATCAACGACTTCAAAAGTAGCCTCTTCAAGGGGGAGACCTTATTTACATTACATAAAATGAAAAATTCTTGGATGTGTTGTAGCGGCTACAACCACCCTCCAAAATGTTTCCTTAGCTTCGTTTGAGCCTCCCTACAAACCATCCTTAGCAGCATGTCTTGCATTGTCAAGTACATGAGCTTCAGTGGTTTTCTAGCATATTTTTAGCCTGTGCATGATAGCTTGTGGCATCTCCCTCACAGGTTGTTTCTTCGGACTTGGTCCAACTGCAGGCTAAGAAACTACCTCAAGAAATTGCGTAATTCTGGAGGGGAACCAAACTTCCCTTTAGAAATTGTGCAATCATGACTGGAAGCTTGCTCCAGAATTGCGCAATTTTGCATGTCAAGATTCACTGGAAAAACTGCACAATCTATCCCAGCATGACTGCTCAGCCCGTAAATTACACAATTCTAGGAAGCAGTCAGCTGCTCAGCCCAGAAAGTGCACAATCCCTCTAGGCAACCAACCCATCTCCCTCCCAAAAATGCACAAATTTTTCCATCAGTCAAGCAGGTTGTTGCATGTGCCTTCAGGTCAACTGGTTCCCTCCAGGATTGAGCAAAACTAATTTTCATGCATGGACTCCTTCTTCTAAGGCAACATGCAAAGGCATCCCTTAATTCAAGTATCTATTTTTAGTAGTTGTAGGTTACATCCAAGGATCATTTCAAAAAGCTCCCACAAAGTGTTGCTTTTCCTAGATTTGTGGCATGTGCGTCACAACCTTGGTTTTATCAAAACTCATCAACTGGACGTTGAAGAGCTCATTTCTCACATCAACCTTGCAACTCTAACATCCCACATTGTATCTAGGAGTCATCGACACATTCAACTCAATTGTTTCGGGATAAGCCAGCTTTGCATGTCTTGTGCCGCATTTCTGTCACTTTTTGTGTTTCTCTTTTTGTGAATGTTGTCTACTTGATTTAAGTGAATTCCTACTGTCATTTTGGTGTATGTTAGCTTGTAGAAGCACCATTTTAGTTTTCGCTCGCATCTCACTATTGTCAGATGCATTACATTATTTTTGCATGGACGGTCGTCATTGCGATGACTCGCTTCACACACATGCATTCTTTCCCATTTTCCGAATCCTGCACTTGTTGTTTGCATAAATGATCATTCACTCTTGTTTGCACTCATCTCACCATGTATCTAAACATCTCATGTTTTCAGTCGCTTGTTGGCTGGTCTGGGCTGCCTTTGCTAGACCGTGCCCTACTCGGCTATCAATAAGCATTTCTGAAAGTGTAGGATCTGCCGTCCCTCCATAAATTACTAAGTCTTGCCGAGCACTGACCTTCAGAATTACATTGTGAAATTCCTGGAGGCAGTGTCTTGCTGGCCCAAGAAGCCGCGCAATGTAGCTTGCTGGTTGCATGTCACTATTGACTGAAATTGTCCATTGCACAATTTTAGTCCTCAGCAAGCCAAGATGGATTGTGCATTGCGCAATTCTAGTAGTCACTTAGCCTCTTGACAACCCGGACTGTGCCTTGCACAGTTTTGGCAGTTAGTCTCCCGACCTCCCGACAAAAATTGCGCAACCTTCAGGATCAATCACACAGGTATGTTGCAAGTTAGTACTCAAGTTTGGTTTGGTTTTTGACTAACATATTTCTTTGCATGAGTGTTGCTATGTCACCAAGAATCATAGGTGTTCATGTATCTCTCAGCAGCATAGGTACAATGGCTTCCAGGAGAGTAGAGTCGAAGACATCATTCAGAGCACAGTTGGAGATGTAGTTGATCAAGTGTCTATAAAATTGCCTAACTATGAAGACATCAAGTTGTTCATGGACAAGGACATCAAGATAAGATGGCAACAACATCACAACACATAACACCATCGGCAGTAGTTGAAGGCATCATATTTGTATGCAACGAACGCAAGAGGAAGGTTGTTGACAACACAAAGGCAGAACAAAGTTGCAAGCTCAAGCAAATCCACTTGTGATGGAAGTAACTTTGGGGGATCGAGGTTACGAGGTGATAGTGCAGCATGAATATTGCACGAAGGAAGAGAAAGGAACATAGAAGGAGTTGCATGTGCTGAAGCAACAACTCGAGGAAGAATATGAGTTGCATAGACATGAGAATGAGTTACAATAGGAACAGGTATAGTAGGGAGTGTAACATGAACAGAAGGATGAAATGACACCCGTACAAGTTATAAATCCATCCCAACAGTTGTTATGGAGTAGACAAGGTGAGTAGTGTTGTTGATTGAATGCAAGGGAAATCAGCAGTAGGCATTTCATTGTGTGCACGCATGCAATCCACCCATTTGGCACACTCACTGAGGCGAAGACAAGAAGCAAGTCCGACTGGGGTTGAGCATGAAGTTTGACAATTGATGTGCAAGACCACCAGCACACACTTGAAGATCATCACAGACACTATGCATTAGTGTGTTGCTGGTTCAACTGAACCCAAGAAGACCATGCACATTATATCAGACAAGTTTGATGGAGGAGCTATATCAGTGCACCTGGATGTAACAGAGGCAAGAGTTCTCTTTAGCAAGATGTCACCATTGAGTGCATGGACACCATCACAGATGAACAAGCTTAGCATCAGCTCACCACCTTCGACCATCACAAGGATGTCAAGGAGTTGGTCTCACCACAATGGTCTGAGTTTCAGCGATGTCTTGCATGGCTTGCTCAAGCCATTTTGTCTCACATGGGCACATGTGCTTTGTAATGTAACTTTTTTCAAGTGGAAGTTGAAGTGTCGATAGTTGAATGTAACCGTCATAGAGTAGTTGAAGAGTCATGAGGATAGATGAACAGTCTCAAAGGGGAATGTCAATAGAACCTCATAACTCATTATAGAAGCTTTTGGTCAGCCAATCTTCTGATAGGAGTATCTTAGAGAAAGCTTGGACAATATTGTAATGATCATTGGATTATCTACTATGCAGAGCTAGTATATCTCTTTGGAGGAGCAAGTGGTTGTGGTTGTAACACTTCACTATTAGAACTAGTGGTTGGACATGGATCTATTATATGACTGGAACTTACACTTCTTAATATAACATAGCCAACACATTTCATGCATTTGTTGTATTATATTTCACCTATCTTGAGTACTCTAAATGATATATGTATTTGTTTGCTTACACATGCATGTGTAGCTATTTCTGTATATGTATGTATGAATCTTTATAAAATGTGTTATTGGTTTAACCATCACTTTGGATTGAAAGCTAACTTGCCTTCCATGTTGTGATGCATCTTTGCTCGTGTGTTCCATTCATAACTCCATGCTATCACAGGTTTCCAAAGGGCACACTCACCTCACCCTCCGTGTGTTAGAACCACTCATGCATCATCCTTGACTTATTGCATATGTCACACCCTTGCTACCAACAGGGAAATCTTACTTGCCTCTGTGTGAAATCACAGTCAAGGAATTACCATATGACCCATTGCTAGGACTCCTACACCAAACGATCTGAGGTCTAATTGAGACTTCTTACCAGGGAGATCCCTTAACATGTTGGCAGGTCCAACACTGTCAACATTTTGGTGCTAGAAGGAGGGCTAGGTGACAAGCTGAGACCTCACATCTATTTTGAATCTCCACATATCTATCATGACTAACTACAAAGTTTCTCTTATAGAGTGTATGTCTTATGGAAACGACTTCATTATCTCAGAAAAGCTATTGGATAAGTTGTCACATAAAACATACGGTGCTGGAAACCACGTAGCCTTGGTTAGGCATGTGGCTAACGTTGTAGGATCATGTGACAGACATGGAATATTTGAAGAATACATGACTTGCGTTCTGTTTGTATACACACTTCAAGGGCACCCAATGCACTAGTGTGCCACGTTGCCCGAAAAATATATTCATTCTCTTGCTCATCTGGTCGCAACGATACACCGTGATTTCAATCACTTTAACCGTAAAGCACTCGACAAAGAAATTATGGAAATACGAAAAGCACCTGATGCATCCGTTGAACAGTTTTACACCCGCGAATAGTTTTACACACACTTTTGTAATCTTGCATATCGATTCCCCAGAGATGAAATTCTTTGGGAGTTTCTTGATGGGAGATTTGAGCGTCTTCTTCACATATCTAAAAATCTGAAATTCTTGAAATCATTCAAATCCCACTTAGCACACTTCAGTGATGGAGCTACGAAATCACAAGTAGGCAGAGTTGTTGTCACAAGTGACTATCCGCCTTGACCTCATCAAACAACTCCACTATCGCAGAGTTATGCGGGATATTATGCACACACATCTGTTGAGCTGTCACATCCTCCCACCCCACATGCCCTTGATATCTGCGCGGATTTGGCTTGCATGCATGTTGGTTGTAACATGGATTCATTCCCTCAACCTCTATTCTCGCATTCTGTTGATCATCCAGATTGTACTGTCTTGTGTTCTTCCATTCTAGACTCCTCACCTGCTATGAATGAGGATTAAGTTGTCGATGGAGTTGGTGTTATGCAACCAACATACACCATCATTCATGATGAGTGTGTGCGGGAATCTAAAGAACAACCCATGGTATATACAAACTACTTCTCTGAAGGAACAACCTCTTATGCTCTCAATAAGTCAAGATCATCTTCTGCCTCTGAAATGAATAAGTTCTATGCATAGTTATGAAAAAATGAAAAAGTGGAAATTTTCCAAAAAAATGAAAAATGAATAAGGTGAAAGAAAAGAAAGGATTCTTGCACAAAGAGGTGATGCAAGTAACTCCTCCTGGGTACTGACCAGGCTTTCTGGCCGCAGAGTGATGCTTTTGTTCCTGTGTGACTCCACCGGGGTACTGTCTAGGCCTATTGGTAGCTGAGCAACACCAGAGATGAAACTAAAACTCTGACGACTATACTGCTTGGGCACCAATATACCCCTCATCCCCAATCAAAACAACTATGTTTTCTTGGCTTGGAATGTGTGTTGACTGACCAAGGGCTTAGCAGATGCTACATCCCTTTCTTCTTGTGACAAGGCATTGTATGTTGTTGCATCTGTTGATTCTTGGAACCCATTCTCCACCAAATCCAAAATACCTTGGGAAGAAAATAGAGCCTTCATTGTTATAACCGAATAATCATATTTTTTCCCATTAAATTGATGTATCTTAGGATTACTCAAGCTTATGCTTGATGCTTCCATTTTTGACTGTAAAAAAAACTTTCTCATTGCTAGTAAATATGCTCCAAAATTCTGTATTCAAAACAATTTTTAACTTGCAGTAAAAGCACGTGTTTCTACACTAACAAAGTTTCACCTACTCTCCACGTGAAAGAATTTAAGGGAAGAAGAGAGAAGTCTCCCTTAGCACTTCGGTTGCGGAGATCAAAACACAACTAGACAGGAGGTTAAAGCGCAAAAATTTGACACACATAAAATTATTAATATGATAAAATGGAGGGCTCCCTCACCAAGCAAAACAAAATTCTTACTGTAATTTACGCTTCACCAGAGTTGTGTAGTAACAGATTGTAAGAATGAGTAAATATTTGTTTTCATGCCTCCACCAAAATATGTTCCACATTTTCTCCTTTCTCTTTTCTGAGACTTACACCCCCAACTATATAAAGTACTTTTACATACAATTTTATATTTCAAAACATACAATCTTTTATTCATTAACACATGAAAGTTAAAACATTAAGAAACAGGATGAGCGATTATATAGAAAATGTTTTTCTATGTTGTTGAGAGAAGATTTGCCCATATGTTCTTACCAACCCTTCATTAAATACACTTTCATTCTTAATGTGTGTTGCGGAATGGAGATTTTTTACTCCTACTGAGAGCTTCATTTAATCTATCCTTCATTCTGTAAACAAATTTTTGCAACTTGCAAACGAAATCTACTTGGCAAGTATGGTTGTTGTCCTCGGTGGTTAGGATTAATTTTCCAACAATCTGTAAGTCTAAATAACTCAGTGAGTCTCTTTGTAAATTTCGGAGGAACTGACAAGGTTGGTAAGGAATGATCGAAGGCCTAGGAGTGTCCTTACAATGCTACTAAACGTGGAAACTTTGGATTTTTGAGCCACAATGCAACTTGCAAAGCCCAAACCGAAACAGCCATCGGATCAATGTATGGCTTTCCTACCACAATATCAATATCAGTGTTACACGTATTCCAGAGTGTGTTGAGATATTTAATCTCAGTGTATGCTAGGTGTCATGGTATTTAATTTAAATTTCTGCTACGTTTCATAGTTTGTTTTGTTTCACTTGAGTTTAGTTGAAACTTTCTCAAGTCATTTATTATTGTTTGTTTAGTTTATTTAACTAATTTTGAATAATGATAAAAGTGGTTCACTCCATTCCAGTTTCGAGTTCTTTCTCTGTGTATTTTCTCTGCATTCTTTGCCACATAGAAGTATCCTTTGATCTCCTTGTGTGATCTTCTCAATATGTAACCATTCTCTGAAGACTGCACCATTTCTTGCTCAGGATCTCATTACAACACAACTTAAAAAGAACTAACAGATATAAAAATCCACAAAAAAAAACTAAGAGATCTACAAATCCACAAAGTATACATACACATGCCTACATTGACCTACATTAATCTATTTACGGAAGATTCCAAAATTTACTACTTCACCATCTTCTTGACCCTGACTCTGATACCAAATTAGAACTTGAAATTTTAGACATAGTATTCACAAATACTCACAAAACCATATTCTCAATTACATGCTTCATTCAATTACATTAGATATATAGGTCTATGTTTAGAACTTGAAATTCTAGACATAGTATTCACAAATACTCAGCAAACTATATTCTCAATTACACACTTCATTCAATTACATTACATATATAATTCCATGTTTCCACTCTATAACAAGACTCGAAACGTCGAGTCACGTCAAGTCATAAATTACTATTGTGGAATTAGTTCCGAACACTAAAGAGTCTCAAGATACTCTCCAAATATTCAAGCAATCATTGCATATATAGTTGATCTTAGATCCAATAACTACCTCCTATAAATCTCAAACCAATTCCAAACTCAACATAAAAGTTAGTTCCAAACACTAAAAAGTCCCAAGATACTCTTCAAATCTTCAAACAGTCATTACATATATAGTTGATCTTAGATCTAATAACTACCTCCTATAAATCTCAAACCAAATCTGAACTAAACATAAAACAATTATCTTTCAAATAAATATAATTCCACTATTAAAAATCACTCCATCACTTTACATGATTTAAAACATGGAATAAAAATCACTCTATCACTTTACATGATTTAAAACATAGAATAAGTGACATTAGTGTTAAATAAGAAATTGATTTTTAAATTTATTTAATTAGTTATTGAATTAACTTATTATGAAGTATGAGTACCAAACCATTAAAAGCATTAAAACAAAGTAACTGGTTAATGATACTTAAATCAAAATTACAATATATCCACTTCTAACTCTAATGTGAATGTCATGCACATCAATTTTACGTAATCTAATGTGACCATAATGACATAACGATCTATGAACATGCCTATTTGACTATGGAAGTTGATATGAAATGCCGAAAGCATTGCAATTTTGTTATTTTTTTCAAAAGTTAGAAATAAAAGATATTCTTTAAAATAACTTTATAAGTGAAAACATTTTATTAAAATCCTGAAATTACATAGTGAACTCCGATTTTAACTTCACGATATTAGTAACTTTATAAGTGAAAACGTTTTATTAGAATATACCAATTACATAGTGAGCTTGGCTTTTAACTTAATGATATTAGAAAATATATCAGAACCATGGTTTAGGGAATACTTCATTATGTATATAAATACATAATAATAATTACATTTAAAAAAATATTTTTAAATTTTATTTTGATCAATAATTTTGAATTAATTTGTTTATTTATTTATTCATTCATTCAAGTAACTTATTCTAAAGTGAAGTATGACAACCAGAGCCATTAAAAACAAAGTAACCAGGCAGGTAGTTTGCTAATTCATAAATCAAAATTACAATATATATCTGATGCACATCTATCTTGCATAGGCTAACATGACCATAATGACATAACCGTCCATGGCCATGCCCATTCAGCTGTTGAATTGATATGGAGATGCCTTATTCATTATATATCTCTAAACTATCTATATATCAACACATAGTCAGTCATAGATAAACAGATAATCTTTCCCCTACCTGCGAAACAATAACAATTAACAATGTAATTAAGCAAAAGAAAAGAAAATCATTAGGTCTCTCTGCAGATGAAAAGAAACTGAATCATAAACCATGACATATTTGTACATATATTGCGCTGAATAAAGAGCATAGCATAAATTTTAGAGAGGAAAACAAAAGCCACTTAGTTTAAGTTGGTCTACTTAAGTCGCCATTACCTGGTACTATAAGTTGCTCTAGAAGGTGATCGGGCTGTTGCTGCCCCCCTCGTCTTCGTTGTTGCTGTTCAGGATGTTGTTGCTCTTGCTGTTGTTGTTGTTGCCGATGATGGGATTTCCGTTGATGCGGCCGTTAACGGGATTGCCGTGAATCTTGGTGTTCCTGTTGCCGCTGTTAGTTTTGTTTCCGCTGTTGTCGCCGATGATGGGATTGCCATGGATCTTGGCATTGCGGCCGACGACGTTCTTGTCGCCGCTGTTGTGCCTGCGGTCGACCTTGTTGTTGTTGCCGCTGATGTTCCGCCCTGCCTGTTGGAAATTGCTCATCGTGTTGGCTTAGTAAGAATACTGGATGGTATCAATAAGGTGAAACTGGAACGCCTGGAAAGCCAACAAATCCCACTTCTACAAAAACAAGTGCATCAATACATAACGTGGACATTGAAAAGTTAGTGTGCATCAATACATAACATGATGAGCAAATCATTGATAACTGTGCATCAATGCATAACGTGGACATAGAATATGAACAAATCATTGATATCTCACGTAATAGAAATATACAACAATACCTAGGTTACACGAAATATACAAGCACACCTACAACTGGAGTAGGTCAAATTCAGTAAGCAAGAGGTGAGAAATACAATGGCATAGGCTGCTTTATATAGAAGCAGGCGAACTCCAAACTCGGATTTGAAAACCATCTACACTCCCAAACATGGTCAAGTTTTGGTGGCCTCTTCCGTGTAGTTATTTTTTTCAATCTCTAGTCGAAGCCGATATTCTCATCCCACTAGATTTGAGAAAATGTACAAGAGTGTCACGATAATGACATCATCAATCATGCAAAGTCCAGCCTCATGAGGATGACATAGATGGACGCCCTATCTACAGATGTAGCTACTTCCACTTATTGGCGCAATAGGGTAGACGAGTTTCAGCCAAAAAGAATTCCTTGCCCTCTTTACGATGTAGCTACTCTCATTTGCGCAATTGGACACACGAGTTATTCTTTTCAGCTTAGAAAAACAAAAAATTTGGCCCCTCTACAGAGACGGGTTATTATTATTCAGCAAAAAAACACCAAAATCTTTGCCCTATCTACCGATGTAACGAATCGCATTCGTGCAATTGGGCAGACGAGTTATTCCTCTTCAACCCAATGAAAAAATTAATGCGCACACACTTTTGAATAGATAGAACAAATCAATACACTTTTCCGGATAGAGTGACTAATCACTATGTTATTCGAAGTAAATAGTGCACTGAAAATAATACACACACTTTTCAAGAGACAACTAATGACTCTATTACTAGAAATAAATAGTACAGTGACTTAGAGCAGATGATTTGGCGTGGAGTTGTTTTAGAACATTGCCTATGTCATGTAATTCGTTGAAAAATCGGCACACATAAATTAATGGAGGCACGAATTATTGGAGGTAGTAAGAATTTGGGGTGAAGTACTTATGTTTCCTTTTATCAGGGGACCCTTCTCTTGGAGTGACCTTTAGCATAGTTTCACATGCAATTCTTATTCTTTTACTTTTATCATAGGATTGGACCTTTAGCATAGTTTCACATGCAACTCTTATTTTTTTACTTTTATCATAGGACTGGACTCTCTTCTTGCAATGACTTTTTAGAATAATTTTGCATCCAACCCTTATTTTTGAGTGCCCTTTTATCATAATCTTGCATGGTATCACTTATCACTATATACTCTTTAAGGAAGATTAGTATATTGTATGCTTCTTATACTCTCTATTCATAACATACTTTTGTTTTGGTAGTCTTTTTAATGATTATTTTCCTTTTTTAGTTATTGAAAATCTATTTGAACAAAATCACTTTGTTCATTTTTTTAGAAATACTTTTTTGGTGGTTAATGTCTTTAAGGATGCATATAGTTTTATCATGTAAAATAATATATAGCATTTTCAAGACTTTTTATGCAATAATACTAGTTGGATTTATAAATAAATTAGGAATGGAAACATTTAAGGATTTTTTTTTTGAAATCAAAACCTTGATTATTATTAAAGACTTTTGTGGGTTTGGTGTGATGAATTGAGGTTGCCAATAGCTCTAGCTCATCATCTTTCCTCCTATTCATTTTTGTAAACCATTCATTTCAACTGAAGCTTGGGTGGTGGAGAGCTCACGGCATGCCCATTTATATTTTGTTTTAGGTTGAAAAGGGGTTTCATGGAGCCCTTCCTTTAACCCCTAACCCCTAATATTGTTTTTAGGAGAAAGTTTGATATTGTAGGTGTTCTAAAGCTAGGGTCCAAACCCTCTTGGAGTTCCTTTCGATCCTTGAACCTGCAAAACCCTCGCTGAGTTTGCTGAAGGGGTACATGATGGCTGAAATGTATTAAGTACATGGAAAGGAAACCTGTCAAAAACTGAGAAGGACTTCACTAGATTTCAACCTGCCAAGCCACAAAAGGAGATCAGAAAGAAACACTGTCTCACGCGGGCATACCCATCAAAGAAAGTAAAGCATGTCTGCATATCAAGTACAAGCGAATCCACTAAGTATACAAGTATAGAAGACTCGAAATACATAATGGATCATCTGATCACGATCGAACAAGTACATGTCTAAATATCACATATAAGAATGTCAATGATGCTGAAAGATGAAACTAATCACTGATATCAAAGACTGATCTCAAAAGTACCGAATGAACATGATGGAATAAGATGGTACTACATTGCAAACTTGGGTGCTAGCATATAGAATGTCGCCATGAATGACTGCAACATATAAGGTGGAGTGGTATCAATTAGCAGCAATAGGAGCAACTGCCAAGTGAACCAATGAATGCTGATGCAACCCAAGGTGTTCACCGACTATCGTGGTACATTTCTACACCATGGGAACAAATGATCTAAAGTCGACCATATGAGAAATCATTTGATTATCGGTCATTGATGTATACCGTTAACAAGAATGAGACTGCTCACCGATAATGATAATGAGAGTCAAGGTACCCAGTACAATCTAACAAGTGCGAATAGATGAGATGGAGTCGAACACCTTCAAGAATCTATCAATTAGGAGACAATGATGGTTTCCCACTGTAAATAGTGAAGGATATACCACTAATGACTGCAAACCCCAAGGTACTGCTAAATGGACTCTAGACCTTTGCCCCATAGTAATGAGTCGTAGTCGATGGGGAAAGATCCACTAGAAGGAAGGCATTAAGGCATCCTTCATCAATCTAGCATGATTGTAACTCGCAGTCCAATAATGTGGAAGGAATCGGACGAAAAAGATGTAGTAACCCGACTGAAGCACGTTTC
This sequence comes from Pinus taeda, assembly GCA_000404065.3. Classification (NCBI taxonomy): domain Eukaryota; kingdom Viridiplantae; phylum Streptophyta; class Pinopsida; order Pinales; family Pinaceae; genus Pinus; species Pinus taeda. The sequence continues at coordinate 24,083 of APFE031072490.1, forward strand.
CGGTGTACACAAGATGTGGCTAGCGCACGACTGAAACCCTCTGAACCAACCAATAATGAAAGCTGACACAGAGGCGAGGTATCCACCAATAGGGTCAAATGGAAACCAAGGTACTGCACGAATCCTAATGTGTGATAATGTTAGCTAACGTCGAACACAAGGAAAACCACTCAGTCAAAGACCCATGATACTGATCGATGCTGAGCACAAGTTGACCTATCAATAATGAAAATAGGGCTAGGGTGCAGCTTTATGCATGTTCTTAGAGCATGATGTTGTCGTCAATAAGGACAAGACCCGCCAGCAAGAAGTATATGGAGACCTTCTCAAACCGGCGCGAGTAAAGGACCAATATAACTGATGTAATGATAGACAAGACACTGCCAACCAAGGATGGTTGATTGAAAAATGAGTCAAGAGACACCGCAGAGAGGCAGACTCAGGCTAACTTCCCTTGAACAAAAGCATGACCCAATGATGACTATGTGGTAGCATATGATGACTTTGTATAAGTTTGTCATGGAGGAGGCATGAAGGAACTCTCCATATGATTGGAATAGATAACCAATCGGAGGAGAACTGACTCAATAACAAGGTTAAGGCGTACCTAAGTCAAACTAAATCCTGCCCAAATGGAGGAGACTTTGTTTTGAGTGCTTTGTTCAAGGGCGACATGACTGACTCTAGCTGCCAACAATAAATGGAAATATTGTCCCATTCCCACTCTTTTTGGAATATATAATTTCTCTGTCTTTTTCTTTAAGCTATAAAAAGAATAAAAGAATGCTATAGTTCAGTGGAAAGAATGAGTGCCGATGAAATAGATGATCTAGTTCGTGGGATTGGAACAATCCTATGCTCAATGCAGGGAGGTGAAAACTGGTCGAAGACACTCAAAGGTATGTTGCTTCCACACGTTATAAGGTGTCGAGTTGCAGAAGCTAAGGGATTGCAAGTTTGATTTTGCAGATGACATTGTCAAAAAGTGGCTTAAACACGAGTCCAAGTGAATATGGTTCAAGGCCAAAATGGTCAAAATGCAATGCAGTAGTACAACTCAACACGAAGGGGCCTCTAGGGTACAAGGCCAGAACGAAGCGAAGAAGCAAAGAGGAATGAGTCTTCAGCACATAAGTTATAGCGAGACTATAGAGGACTCCTGAGCCTACTCAAATGAAGTAGCATGGGAAACAAATGTCAGTGAGGTGCTAACTACAATGCCCATGAAAAGGATGGCTCTACCATCATGCCATGATTTAAAAAAATTGACGAGTGAAGATGGTTTACTAACCATAACACAATACGATCGACCCTATGGCAAGTGTATCAACAAATGGAGGGTAGTATGCATAATGCAATGGAAAAATGGCTTCCCTAACCTATATGCCAGTGAGAAAACGATACCTGCCATGTCGGGTCAGCAGTCATGGAACTGTCTCGAAATTGTTGAAAACGCATCCAAAATGTCTTGAAAAACAAACCATTCTCGACATTCCAAGCTCCCAAGTTAAAAGTTACATGAGACAAAACAAAATCAGGTTTTGAAAAAATTTGACATTTTCAAAGCTTATAAAATAGGTTTTCGACTCACCATTGTTATCGTTTGAGTTGAGAGCACAATGAGTGGAGAAAAAGAAGCAAGCGTTGCCATTTTCCGAATTCGACTGTTCAAATCTTCCCAAAATCACCACGTAACCCTTAAACTTATCTTGCATTCATTTGTGATTGGTTTTAGAAATTTTACTTCAAGTTTCACCATTGAATTTATGTCAAATATTTTGTCACGGCGTATACACGGGTTGGCTATATGCAACTTGTGTATACGCAGTCCCTAGATGCGACTGTGTATGAAACAGAACCACATATATGCCGTTAAAACTCCAAAACAAAAAACTAACAGTCCAAACTTGTTTTTTTCCTCAGGATGCCAGTCACTTGGAGGGAAAGAGAGCGTGCCACAATGGATGATAAGGTTATGAACGATCCATAGGCCTTGGATGCCTTAAGAGGATGTAGTTTGCTAAAGTTCTTCAAAATTCCAAATATGAAGGCAAACACTCGCTTTCTTGAAATGATCATTCACTACTAGAGCATCGAGGATGACTCGTTCATGATTGATTAAATGCCACTGAAGATAGAGATTGAGAATATCTATTTCATCACAGGGCATTCCCAGAGGGGAGAGGTAGTACATTCTATGGGCAGATCACGAGGTAGCCTCTCTATCGAGGACTATGTGCGTATGTATTTCTCAGGTCATGTAGAAAAGATTGGAAGTCAAATTCAAATCAAGCACATGGAGAGTTTATCATTGAGGATCATCGTGTTCACTATAGCTAGAGTGAATGGATTAGCTTCCTCACACCAGGCTTCACAACTTGCCATGAGCTTGGCGGTAGACTGTCTCACCACAGTATTTGATTGGTGTACTCCTCTTCTCACCAACTTGAAGAGCCAGCTATCATCTATCAAAAAGGGCCAGGACAAAAACTTTGGGTATGGGACCATTTTGTGCTCCTTCGTTTTTGAAAGGGGCTCAGTGCTATGCCCTAGAGTACCAGTTCCAATCAGTAGCCCACGAGATCCACGGATGGGGAAGTGGGCTGATCTAATGAAACGACTAGGCAGCGGGGACGTACCATGGACAACTTTTGATGAAGGTTTCTTCTCTTGGTGGGAGCAGCAGATCATCGCAGGACTATCATGCCAAGGGAATATCTTCTTGAACCTTACAACAAATTACTCAATTTGATTCAAATATTTTTCACTTGTAAAGGAAAATTTGGGAGGGTTTATCAATATCACTTCAGGTTATTGATGCATTTTACAAGTAAAAATCATTTAAATATACCTTTTTACTTGTTTAGGAGCATTGGTAAGATGGAATATAAGGTTCAAGGTAAGAAGAGTGAAGTGGAGCATGGTCTCTTTCATTTCCCCTTGATCAAATTATTAGTGGTCGAATATTTGAGGAAGAAAAGTTAGTCATGGAAAGCATTTTTGGATTCATCCAAGTTGACAATTGAACTTTCAGATAGTCCCTGGAGAAAAAATGATACACCCTCATTAGTGGAAAAGGATGTTCAACCAATAGTGGAAGGCTCATTCAAAAGGCCATAGACTTTAGTTGACCAATATGATAGGAACAAAGGAAAAAAGATTCATTTCTCTCATGAGATGATGGGGGTTTCCAAAAAACCACACACAAGAGTTGCTATAAAAAGGCTACCCATTAACAACCTACTGAAGTTCAATACACCATACGAGAGAATATTTATTTAGATGTCAGAGATAAAGAGATTATGGAACTATAGGAGCAGTTGAAAAGGGCCCATTTAGTCATTGATCGACTTCAACATGATAATAGGGAGTTGAAGAAGAATATTTTGGAGAACGCATCTGAAACGGATAATGTAGAACTAGTAATTAAGAAATCTTCACTTGTCTCCATATCAAAAGGTAAAAGGAAGGTAAAAACTAAGGAAATCCATGAGCTAGAGACCTCACAATCAAGGATCCTTGTAACCAGATCTTCAGCAAGGAAATTGAAGCTACAAAAGGAAAGCCCGCTGAAATAAAAGTCAATGCAAGGGAAGAAAAAGACTTAGTTGGATGAGGGAAAAAAAACATTCAATAGGCTAAGGAAGCAATTGAAGAAATCTCAGGATGAAATAATCAATCTTAGGGAACAAGATGAAAGGGCTAAATAGAAGATACATGATCACTTTAATAACTATGGATCAACACTATTTAAGGCTAGAAATTCGTTGAAGAGAACACTAACCCTACATAGACAAGTCAAAAAGATTTACAGGAAACATCTCAGCTTGAAAAACGAATTGAGGGCTACAAAACAAGAATTATAGGAGGCATTGTAGGAAAAACAAAAGGAAATAAAAGGAACGTTGGAACTGTTAGTTGAGGCAGCTATTGTTTAATTTTGACAAGTGATGATTTACAAGAATAGAGGTTTGTAATTTGAAAAAATGTTTTCTAATAGGTATCTGATCTTTTAGAGGTTGTCTTCCACCTCTTTAACACATTCAAAAATCTAGGATATGATCATAAGTATGAAAATGATGAATTTGGTGCATTTTTGTTGCATTTTATAATGGAGGAATTAATGCAACAGATTTGTTTCATTTTTACACAGTCAGCGGTTTGACCTTTTAATTCGACTCCAGACCTCTTGAAGTTGATTTATATGGTTATGAAAAGTGCCATTAAGTTTCTTAGAGATTCAAACCTCATCTTTATACAACCATTAAATGTATTTTGTTAAAGATTAATCTAGTCAAACAATTTCCTAATTTGTAGAAGGTGGTTCTATATTGGCTGCTACAGGTAGAAAAATAAGTCGTTTTGTATAATTCAGTTCCTAAAGGGAGGAACTAATATTTTTTTGATGTATATATGATGTAATTTTGGTTAAGGAAATGGTTGGTGTGTGACATAAAAAAGACATTATGCATTGTGCAGCGCTATTTACAAAATTTCAGTGACTTTTTTGTGGATCCTCGTGTCAATAATTTATGGTGATGTTTATCTTATGTTTTTGTTTTATATCTTTTGTTATGGACATGCTTAAATGTTATGTCTTCAATGTTTAGTTAAACGGATTTATTTCAGAATTCACTTTTAGGTGCTTTGTTATAAGTAACTAAATATTTCAATGTTTTTTCCTCCACCATAATATCCAAAATTCATCCTCAGCTAGATTTAGATATTATCATTTTCATTATTCCTCTTGTCACCTCTCTACAATGAAATTTATCAAAGAAACCATAAATGATTTCCTTCTTTTCCCCTATCTAAGGATTCTTGATTTTCCCATCATAACACTAAAATAGCTTTTGACTCCATGCTCAATGGATTTTACCTCATGCATGCCATCAAACTATCACAATTATTTTACCTTGATCTGTAGGCTTAGCCTAAGATCCAAAATATTTCACAAGAGATATCCCTCTCTTGGTTTGGAAGGGCTAGCTTCTAGTTCTAAAGAGTGGTTTGGGTTACCTATGTGTTCCTCTCCTCAGCTTGGAGGAATTACGAAGTGCTAACAATATTAACATGTAATATTCAGTGAGAGGAGCCCACTTGAGTTAGAAAACCAAGTGGAAGAAAACATGTTTATAATAGCACAGCTTAGTGAAGAATTAGAAGATATATAGATAGAAGTAGAGGTAGAGAATGAAGCATAACAGAAGAAAGTTGTGAAAATATTTTTAATTCTAACATTGATTTCTAGTGTGTAGGTACACATGAAGATTATGAAGAAGAATTAAGTTTACTTGAAACATGGCTTGCAACAACTTGTTTAGATGAGGTATCCCTAGACATTGCAACAATTATTTTTGAAGACGGCATGGAAGATCAAAATCTTATTGAAATTTTCATGCTTTGGAGTTCTGAAGAGATGAAATTGTGTTATGGACTTATGTAATTGTATTATGGACTTATGTTGTAGGAAAATATGGATGATGAAAAAAAAAACTACAGAAGATGACATGTGGAAGCATTCCACATACAAGCCGAGTTTTGAAGAAGTCTAGGACATGCTTATACAACCTCGAAAAATAGAATACCTACACCAGAAAATGAAGAAACTAATGTTTAAAGGATATAACAAGAAGAAAAAGTTGAAACAATTTACGGGTTACAGGATCTAGAAGAAGAGAAGGACAAAAGTAAATCTAATTCAAGTCAATTTTTTAAATTGTCAGCCTAGATGAGACATAGACCAACAAACATCTTAATTAAATTTTTATGTGGTTTTAATTAAGGGGGAGTGTTGGAGAATCTAATTCCAACCACCTGCTAGGTGTCAAAATCATCCATCCAAGTGTCCTAGTTCAGTTTCAGATAGTCGAGTTTACATCATTCTCACTATAGTCATTTATTGTTGATGTCTCTAATGTAATATTATTTAACTAATTTGTAATATTGAGAAGATAAAATCCTCTGCTCCACGATTTCTCTCCATTATTTGTCAATATGGAGATGATAACACATTAAGGTTTGTTGAATTTAATCATTATAGAGTGGTTGGAAAAATAATTAGTGATGCCCTGATTGTCAACCACAATAAATAAAGACATGGTAGTATTAATCCCAAGTTATTATTTCCAATGGAAGATAAAGTTCATGGTTTGAAAATATCATCTAGAAAGTATTGGAAAACATATTAATACAGAGAGGGCTTGAATCAATGTTAAGGATAATTTTATATTTTAATGCTAATTCTTAATTTCTCTTTTAACTTTGAAATCATTGATGTAATCATCAACGACATATCATGTAAAAATAATATAAAATAACACATTAATAGACCAAAACACCATGAGCAACATAAACATATGACAAATAGAATTTTAATGTGGAAACCCAAAAGGCAAAAACCTCCAATCTTTGTTTTATGATGTAAATATGAGCTCCTAGTCTATTACATCAATTTGTTTTTTATCCACCACTCACAAGAAGCACTAACCCCCTTAGATTGTCTTTGGTAGTCACTACTAGCAATAAGCCTCAATTCCCTTCTTTGTAGACATCTGTTTAACTTACTTGAAGCACCAACTTCAATATTTGTGTAAGCACCAACCTGCAAAACCTCCAAGCTACCTTCAAACACCTACTCCAATGGAAGCCCTAACTCCTTCTTTTGTAGGTAGCAACCTACACTCAATAACAAACTTGATACTTTATATTGTTAGCACTCACTTTGTCTTGCTTTAGCTTTGTAATTAGCAACTTAGCTCTATATTATCAACCCTTTTAGCTCTCTGTC